>JAGFPH010000052.1:0-38865 GCA_018207615.1 Philaenus spumarius
CAGGTTATTTTGCTACGATTTGGAGGCTCGAGCCAATGATCAGCATCACAGCTATATTGGGCTATACTTCCATGTGTAGTAGTACCATTTATTAATGCATATCTTCCGTTGTCAATATTAGGAGGAGCTCGGCAGTCAACATATTTACAGGTTGGAGCTTTTCCAGACCACTGTCCTCCTAAACCGCAAGTCAAAACCTAAAACAATAAAAGTATTTAAATTTATCATTCTCAAATAAAAATTAAACCAAATATTAAAGTTGGTAAATATCCTTTGGTTATTTTCTGAGAGAAAATTTTTAGTGCTTTTATTCTCAGAATGTGACTTTTTTTTATTTAATACTACAACTAAGTACAGAGAACTTATCTAGTACCTTTCTATCAAATTAATTTTGACTATTTTTTGGAAGAAATTCCTCAAATTGATTCCTATTAAATACGCGTACATAATCTTGCGGTTATAGGAGCTGAAGTATCACTCTGTACTAGGTCTAATGACTTGGTCCTCTTGCGTCTTCGCTCCCCATATCCTGCACAGCAGTACTCACGCGTTTGAGAAGCCAGAGTTCATGCTTAAATGCTTTAGACCTTATTGCTTCTTCTACTGTTTTGATTTTAACGTATATGTGAATGTTATAATTTCTGACATAGCACAGTGCGCCAATAATACCTTGCAGAACCTAATTTTGAAAGGTTTGAGTTATTTTGATATTCGATTTCAAGGCACACCCCTAAAGTTACAACCATACATCCAGATTGGTTTCAAAATTGCTTGTACAGCAGTATTTTGTTTGGTAAATCAAGTTTTGACATGCAACTTCTGTCTTAGCCTGGTGTCGACCGCCATTCTTAAGAGTTGCCTCCAATTTAGATGAAATTACTTGTGATTAAACAAGTATGGACGTACACTTGTAACTTTCTTGTTTGTAAAATTGATTTGGCTGTACTTAAATTCGTTCATCTCAATACGCCACTTTTTCGTCCATACACTGATGTTGTCTACTGTTGTTTAAGTTTAGTAGATACATTTTCTACAGTGTCTCCAACAGCCATCTCAGCATTAACTTCTGCAAAAGTAGCTACTGTTGTTTCTCTGTCTACAGGTATGATAAGTACAGAACTGGCCCTAAAACTCTTCCTTGGGAAACCCCTGCATTGATCTTTCTGAACCCAGAGTACTCATTCCTTTGCTTTACGAGAAATGTCCTGTCTGTCAGGGGTAGGCCTTCAAAATCAGCTAATAGTGTTGTGGCAGATATCTACTTAATGTATTATACAGCAGTTCCTCATACCAAACGTTATTTAAAAAAATAATATCTCTTATAATACAACATAAACATTTTTTAAATTTACTTAGTAGTACTTTAATTACTTCTAGAAGCGATTATTTAATCAAGCTTAGAAAAAATCACATGTTGTATTTCAAAGAAACTAAGATCTCTTGAATAATACTTTTTTCTGGCTTAATTCCCTTTTCCTATCAAATTGAACTTATCCCACAAAAACCAAAGCTTCTGACTATTGAATTAAAACTATATTTAAATAATGATTGGATGGAGTTACCTGTTGACCAAACAGTATAAAACCAGGTTGACAGTTGTAAGTAGCAGTCGATCCTGTGCGTTTACCGGATACTTCGACAGTAACTCCTTCCCCTTGAGGAGGTTCAGGACACCAATCAACTGTAACAAATTTTTAAGAAATATATAATTGGAAATACATATTTAACAAAAATAGTAGACTAATGTATTCTACAAACTTTTGAGACTTTTATCATAGCTGGAATCACTTTCAAGTTGCCATTTTAAAGGATGTGTATTTTTGTTGCAGGATTTGGGAATAATTGCATATAATTACACATAGATTTAATTAATCAAAGTCAATTTGATAGAATTCAATGTTTGTGGTTTGGTTTGCATTTTAAACACAATAATAATTTTTATAATTAAGAACAATCAAAAATAGTTTTAACAAGGGTAACTTATAATATAGTATCACACATTTTATGAGGTGATAATATTTTAATTGTTTGCAAAATTATTTTCTTTTTTTGTTTATAATTTTGATTTACAGATAAATACCTGAAATCATTACTATTTTGTATGAACACTTTTATAAGTGATTTATTTTAAGTATATTTCATGCGCCAAGGTAAAATAATAATAAATGCGTGTAAACAAATCATTTTGACTAAAAATAGGGGCATTTTAAATTTCACTGAAGGAAATAGTTTTACATTTCCACCTAAATTTGTCGACTGGATGAAACTTTGTAGAGATAAATTGTTCATCGTATTTATTTAATTAGGTTAATAACATTTTTAACCTAAAAATAATATAAACAAAATGTTAATTAACTACTATTTGTATACTTTACTAACATAAACATTGAGGTTGCTTCCCACTCCAAACTCCATCGTCGCTACATGAGCGAGTAGCTTCTCCAATTAATGTATAGTTTTCATTGCAAGAAAAGACAGCATTGGCTCCAAACGTTGTTTTACTTGCTTCTAAAGTCACAGAACCATGTTCTAACTGAGGAACAGGTCCACAATCTACATCTGTAATGCAATTATAAATTGATGAAAACAACAACTCTTAAATATACTAAATTAAAGTTTTCTACAGAAGTTAGGTACAAAGATGTTTCAGAAATGAAATACCTTGTTAGAAAGAGGAAATGCATTTATTGAGTTTATGTAGTATAAATTAGCTTGGTTTCCATTAGAGTTTTCTTCAATTAGGAATATGTCTCGAAAGGGAATTATGGAAGTGAGCACTTAATGAGTTAAGAGTGAAAGAGCTCACTTCTTTATTAGAGCTTAAATACCATAGTGCAATAACAAATTGAATGTTTAAGTTATTTAATGAATTTGACAATTCAATGTAACTAGCAGGTGATCAATAAATCTAACACCATAGACATTTCACAAATATTGTGATGTTTGTTGTAGTTATTGAAAAATATTAACCACTGAAGAAAGGGCAGAGGTTGCTTTGCTATGTGGAAGAGAAGGGTTCTCCCCTAGAGACATTAATACAGAATTGAATTAAAGGTATTTAAACAAGGGCCAGTGTTGATAGACTGCTAGCAAAAATTAAGATTAGAGATAGTTGTTTACACAAATAAAAGAGCACTGTGGCGACAACATCACACTGATTTGAATAAAAACCCCGAACCACAAAACAATAACTAAACAACTAAATTGTAAGTTATGTTTAATACGTTACCCTTATGTACATTTCGATGACATGGTCATCATCCTCAGGGGGTTTTAACACTACTACCCTCTGTGGATGATGACCATGTCATTGAAATGTACATAAAGGTAACATATTAAACATAACTTACAATTTAGTTGTTTAGTTATTGTTTTGTTCCTTGTTTTGTGGTTCGGGGTTTTTATTAAAATCAGTGTGTTAGAGATAGTGTGGTATGTGCTCCCCGATTTGAACATTCAAGGACATCAGAAGAACTGGGGGAAGAGATTTTGGCCAAGGTAGAAGCAAGCCCAAAGAAATCGCTGAACAAGCTTGGAAGTGGGCATTCCTTGGTCTATAGTTTGACCACCTTGAAAACTTGTGTAGTGTTTCACATATTCAAGTTACAAGTATTAAACTAAATGTCAATCGGTGTGTGGCAATGTGCGATAGGGTTTTCACTAATTTTTATATAAATGGTGAGTTGAACTGACAGAACTTATGTTTCTGGCCTGACAGTAGTTATCTACACAGGTTTACAAACATAAAGGAACAAGGAGCTGATAGCTTAGTATGTGTAGAATAAAGTAAGAGAAGGGAGAAGAGAAAGCGTTAAGGCTTTTGTTACAGTATCCAAGCACGTCCCAACTAGTAATGAGATTGAATTTTTGTTTTTTGTTGGTTAATGTCTCTACGTCAGTTATACTAATGAAGTTGGGGGAGTTGCATATAGCTTACAGCATGTAGCGCCGGATATACTGGTAATCGCCAGTAACGAGGTTTGAACTACGCAACTGTGTTGAAGGTTTCAACTGTAGCACACTGGACGGCACCTTAATGAGATTGAATTACGTTTAGCAAAAGAGTAAATATCCAAAATGTGACAGACTGCTTTTAATAAAATCAGAACAATAGTATTTGATAGAGAGAACCCCCTATATTCTAACTGAAATGTCAGATAACATTTAATGGATTAAATTGTGTGAGGAGAAATAGGTTGTAATAATTTGCCTGAATAATGGACTAGAACTTAAGAGATAATTAGCCTAGTAGTGACTAGGTGGCACGACCTTTAGAAAATATTAAAAAAAGTTATATTTTATGAAAAAAGTAAGTTTGTAAAATGGAGCCAAGCAACTTACATTTGCAATATGGAGCCATGCCAGACCAAAATCCACTTGTAGTGCAAGTTCTGTTGGCACTTCCTACTAACATATGGCCTTCTGGGCAGTGATAACTTATAGTCTTCCCAATACGGAAATCTGTACCATTTATTGTGGTGTTCACCTGTTTGTCTGGACTGCCACAAAATGCTGGACCTTTAATATACAGAGAACAATGTTTTAATAATATAACATGTGCATAAAACATAATAAAAGTTTTAAAATAATGATTTACTTTATAAGTAATATTTTAGTATTTACAGATGATAGTATCAGAGCTTTTACCATGTTAAGTATAAATCTTTTTGAAGGTTTTTTAGGATCATTATAATATACTCAATTATTATTGCAATCCTATACATGGAATTTAATAAAAATAACAAACATAAAATGTCTTTAATTACCGTTGTTATTTAGTGTTCTGAATGTAATAATAAATTGTCATACCTCTTAGCTCTTATCTCTAGTGTAATATTTGGTGTTAACAACTTATTTGATCTGATTTGTTTATCTTTAATGATTTAGCTAACACCCAAATAATGTTGTTTTTAAAAACTGATTAAATTTTTTCTAAGCACACTTCACTCAAAAGACAAAACGCTTAACACATCATTCTCAATCAGATAAGTCATTTTTAAATTAAATTCTAAAAATTCTTTATAATGTAGTTCTATTATAAATAACGCATAACTATTTGATAAGTACGATATGCGTAAAAATATACAGTACCGGTACTGAATTTTTAAAGTAAAAAAAGTAAGGATAAAAAAGTCAGAGTAGTTAATTGCAAAATTTTAATTTTAATCCACAATTATAGAAATGAAATATGAAAACCCTGGGTTCCTTTAAAATGTATAGTTTTCAGAGTAAAGTCATGTATACTTAAACGGTTTCATCAAAAACAAACAACACGTTTTCTTGGATTTCAACATTCTGACGATGTTGTAGAGAAACCACAACATATTGAGCGTTTAACATTATGGTAGGGAGAGGTATTTGTGAAACACATTTCATGATAATGGGAATACTGTTGCTGTAAACCAGATGCGTTGCAGAGAGATTTGAAGTGGTTTTGTCATGCTAGCAATCTGGCTTTTGGTTCCCAGTTGTTCCATCAAGCTGGCACCAGCAGGCACATCAGTGTAGCCACTATTACTTTACTTCAAAGAAAGTTTGGCAACCGCCTGCTGATTTCCTGAGAAACGAAATTTCCATATGCATCCCATTCTCCTGACCTTTCACCACCTCACGCTTTTTTGTGAGGAATGATGAAGGAAAGCATCTTTCATAATGTACCTCCGGCTAAGATTGCAGAGCTTCGTGAAGAAATAGCTAGGTACATTAGAAGCATTTAATACTTTAAACTTAAACCATCATGTTCAAAGATCGTTAACAATGCTACGAGAGTTGCCCAAAACTAAATACAGTACATGTGTGTGTTAAAAACTAAAGATTTCAGCTCCTTTTTACTTTGTATATTTGTATAAAAAATAAAACTATTACTATTTAGTACTCTATATTCTGGCACATACTTTAATAACAAATAAGTTTATTGCTTCAAAAATTCAACCAAATTTTAAATCTTTTGAAATTATGACTACTCACTGTGTTGACAAATCCAGTGTAAATAATCCAGATTACATCCAACATCGTTCCATAACCAATTGCGGCCACCGTCTAATACTACACAGTTCTGTTCTCCATTGTAGTTGTTAGGCTGATCCTTACCCCAGGCCGGCTTTCCGATTACTTCACCTGTGTGCATTATCTCATGTGAGTTGTAGGTTATCAATATTTAAATAATAAAATAACTGTTTGGGAAATATTATGAAAGTCATATTATTTATACAATTATTACAATAGCATATTTCTTTAGTTTATATATTTTCACTTTGTATAAAATATTGCAAATGAATACGAAAATATAAAATATTTATACAATAAAGAGATTTTTATTTGAATTGGAGTTCAATCTATTTAGATCATTATAATCTGTTCTCAGGGTTCTACAAACAATTAATACAAAAAGAGGTAAAGAAGAAAATAAGTTTATTGTGTTGCCTTGGACTGTTTATTATATTGTTATAATTACCTTGTATTAGTAGTCTTCAGTCCGTAATTGTAGAATATAGCTACAGTGCTGTTTTGCCGAACACTGTTGGCTTCGTCAGGTTTGTATTAACACATACACGAACACATAACACTAACACACACAAAATCGGAGTAAAACTCGTCGTATAAATTTAATAAAAATGTTTGTGGCCACATTATTACATCGTTTATGTCCAGCTGCCATATCACACAAACTGGCAGCTTACAATAGCTTCGTACACCACGCTATCAACACGCCTATGAACCTAGAAGACTTTAACAACGAAATAACTACAATAAAACATATCGCAATATCCAATGGATACGATTCCACTTTAATAGATAAAATAATAACCAAACACAGAAAGAAATTCAGAAAACCCACTTCAATTATCAAAAAACCTAAATACATCCCTATGAAATTTAACCGAATTCTAGATCGTCCTATCAGCAACATTTTCCGCAGACATGGATATAAAATCGCTCATCGAGCTTCAAATAATTTAAATAATTTTCTACAAACTAAGCCAAATCATACCAAAGACAAATTTACAAATAGCAGAATATATAAGCTATCTTGTGATTACTGTGATAAAATATACATAGGCCAAATAGGACGCTCGTTCAAAACCAGATTCAAGGAACATATCCCTACCTATAAAAAAACAATAACAGACAAACAGAGCTCAAATTACGCAGAACACTTAATTAATGAGAACCATAATTACACCAACATAAACACTAATTTACAAATTTTGCACAAAGTCAATAAAGGGACTACAATGGATATATTGGTGGAAGAATTTCAGATATATAAAGAGTACAAAAATAATCCAGATAACATGTTGAACGACAAGTTGAACTTCTCTTCCAACCCTATATACGACACAATCGCCAAAGACAAGCAAATATAACAATACAAATAGATCCATCATTCGTTCAAACTTTCAACTTAATTATCAGAACATACTGATAACCTCTGTCCACATCTAGTGTCCTACCTGCAGCTGGACATGAACGACGTATCACAAACATTTTTGTTAAATTTATACGACGAGTTTTACTCTGATTTTGTGTGAGTTAGTGTTATGTGTTTGTGTATGTGTTAGTACAAGCCTGACGAAGCCTACAGTGTTCGGCGAAACAGCACTGTAGCTATATTCTACAATTACGGACTGAAAACTAATAATACAAGGTAATTGTAGCAAGAAAATAAGTTTTAAAACACATATTTGTGTCGGAATATTAAGCTTTACATCGTTTTGTAACAGATCTTTATATTTAAGACATAGAATTTTTTTAAGATTAAAATTTACAGTAGTTAGTTACTATGCACTACAGTAATTTTTGAGAAATAAATAGGATCGTGTTAATATAATAGTAATAGTATGTCTTTATTAAACGTAATCTACAAAATGATTTTTAATATATAAAACAATAATAACTCCTGACCAATACTTTTGGTTCAAAAACCATCACAGGGGTTGCTATTAAAAATCATTACTTTACTTACAGGACAAAAAAAAAGAAGAAAAAAAAGAAAACATATTGACAGATTAAAATGTTTATAATCAACTAAAAATTACTCTTTATAATCTGTAGGAAGAAAGAAAACCACCAATATCAGAAAGAAGATAAAAATAAATAATACTACTAAAAATTCATAACTTAAAAATTAAACTCTTTGAATAAACTAAACCTATATGCCCACGCTTTGCTGCAAAATTAACTTATTTTAGTCCAATGTCTTCCATTCAATTGATTTAACAATTCTTGTTCAAACAACACATCCCTTCCAAAATTTTGGCATCGAAACTCCTTGAGTATGGGACACACAGCAACGAAATGTCTGATGTCTTCCTCTTCATTGACATTGCACAAAGAGCACAGTTTGGACATGGCAGAATAAGGATAGTTATTAAAATGTATTAATTCCGTCCTGGCTTTTAAAAACCAAATAATTAAATCAAATTTCTTGACAGTTTTTAAATAGTCTGCATTAAAGTTCAACTGTTTGTATGTCAATGAACAGCCACTGTTGTGCAACAATAACTCGCAATTTGATGAAATTTAGGTTTCAATTTCGCCTATAACTTCCTCAATAAACAAATTCGGAAACATTAGGAATGTTATATAACGCACATAAAACTTTATAATATGCTCTTTATACAAGTACACCTTTTCCGATAGTACCTGCATTAGTAGGACATTTGAGTATTGAGTTGAAGGTAGCTTCAAACATCTCTTTAATACAGCAAATGCAATTTAATTGTGTGAACAAAAATTGGATATACCGTATTTCAGTTTCCAGAAACAAAATATAGTTAGGAGCATTAGCCGGAAATTTAAACATTTTCTTTATAAAAAAGCGCTGTTTCACTTCCACTGAATCATATAATTTACATCCCCACACCTGGGCACCATAACTTATTATTGATCTGAGGACAGAATTAAAAATTGGTTTCTTTACAACCGATATGTTATTGGGATAGAAATAACCAATTGGTAAAAATTTCACAATTATATTTATTACTGAGCAACATATGTTTCACCTTTAGGCATCATCAGGCTACTCATGATGATTACTAGCCTGATGATGCCTAACGGTGAAACATATGTTGCTCAGTAATAAATATAATTGTGAAATTTTTACCAAATGGTTATTTCTATCCCTATGATGGAGTTTCACCAAGTACCAACTGTTTTTACTTTAAATTGAATATGTTATTGTTTGAAATTATACTGTTAAATTCATTGAAAGAAAATTTGGCTACTGATAATTTGTTCCTAAAATGTTCCTCCAGAGACGGCTTTGCTGAAAATGTAATGCCTAGGTATTTATCACTTCAAACTGTTATTTCCAGTAATTCCACGTCTTGTGCTTTGCTGGTTTCCCGCCATTCAAAAATACTAGAATCTCTGATTTATTCAGATTTACAATAAGGTTCTAGTTTAAGCAATATTCATGAAATGCATTGATCATATTCTGAACTGTGTGCTTATGCGATGCCAGAAAAGTAATATCATCTGCGAACGCTAAGAGTTTAATAATGGTATGTACCCCAAATGTTTACTCCACCCTTCAACTCGTTGTCAACATCGTTTATAAACAAAGCAAATAGTAGCGGACTTAAATTACACCCTTGTTTGACAATGGTACATGTTTCGAATTCTCTTGATAGGCTCTTTGAATTCCACATAGCTGCACGAGTATTTATATATAAACTTCTTAAAATATTTATCATTTTTGTTGACATACCATACTCCGTAAGCTTATAAAACAGTGCAAAATGGTCAACTCTATCAAATGCAGCAGATAGATCCACAAAAATAGCAAAAACTTGACTAAGTTTCGTACTCAGTTTAAACTTTACTATACTTATCAAATTATGTATGAATAAATATAATAGGATGTGCAAATATAGGTTACAAGATTTATAAATCATGAGTTCATATTATAGGCTGTACTTATTGTTTTGATGGATTATGACAAATCAGTAAAACAAATTCTCAAATCCAACTGACATCTTGCCTATAAAATTAGTCTCTGCAAAATAAAAGCGAACTGGAAACTATAACACACAATTGAAAAAACAATGGTTGATGGTATGAAATTCAGTAAATTTTGGTTCACAAATAATTATTAATGTATGCTAACAAAGGAAAAGTAAAAGGTACATTGAACTTAATAATATTTAACTAAAAATAAATATTGAGCTTGTCTTGTGAGATACTTGATAGAATAAAACTTTAACACAGAATCTCACAACTAACGTTTATTACTAAATGCGTTTTAACAACAATGACATCATCTTCAGTAATGCACGATTGAGTTATAGTTTGTTATTGTAGCTCGTGCATCACTGAAGATGACGGAATTGTCGTTGAAACAAGTTTGAGTACCGTAATAAACGTATTAGTTGTGAGATTCTGTGTTTATATTTTATTCTATCAATATTGTAGTAATTTGTTGCAGTGGCGGCTGGTGAGTTATTAACTCGGTGGTTGCAATTATTTGGAGATAATTTCCGGGAGGGGGGGGGTTTTAATATGAACGTAATTTAACACATTATTTTATATGATGAATTACACGTGGAATTATAAGTTTTTGTCTTAAGTGAAAAATTTGTAGCTTTCAGTTAAGGGTACTAGCCTACAAATAGTAAAAATTAATAGTAAAATAGTAAATAAACTGAAAAAAAAACTATTTAAATCATGCATGAATAACATAGAAATCAGGCACATAATATGTTTAAATATCACTAACTTCATTTAAAAAGAAAGTCCATCCGTCTGTTCTTCAGATGGGCAAATTTAATAGAATTTTAATTTGATAATAAACATAACATTAACGTAATCGAATTTATGAACTAGCCTCATATCCTATTTAGGAACTTGGCCTATCCTTTTTTGTTCAAAAACTATTATTTGAATTGTATGGATGTTTGAAAATAGATTTGGGATAATTGGTTCAAACATTTTGGTAAAGGGTGTGGCTTATCTTTAAAACTATAATTAAATCACGAATGGCACGAATATTAATTATGAAAACAATATTAACAGCTTTTGTTTGGCGTCTAATTAACACTACACTCTCTGTCTAGGCCCACTCAAATTGCTACAACTTATGAAGAATAATGTAAAAAGTTTTAAAAGCACTATTGTAATAGAATCCAGATTAAATACACACACACACACACTAAAATATATTAACACAATCTAAAACAAATAAACAACAAACGCAGCTAGCCAAAATACGAGAACAAAACTAACAACACGTAAACTCAAAATGTCTTGCATTATTCACTAAACAAAACATGAAATATGAACATCAAAGCATTCTGTCTGGCAAACCCCTGGTGGATGGTTGTAGAACTTTTATGCACCTGAAGGCTTTATGTGAGTTGCCATAGCAACACATTAGTTACAAATTCCCCACCAGTTTCAATGCTAATACCTGCATTAGGCTCTGGTTGCAGAAACAGTGCGTTCCACGACGCTGCGCGCGAAGGTTGGGTTGACGTTCTTCGGCTTTTCAACGATTTGGGGACATTCTTGGCCATAAATTTTAGATTGAAATGAGGTTGATATTGATAATGCACTGATATTTAAAGAAATATTAATGTGATTAATTTTTTGTTTTATTTCTTGGGGGTTGTGCAACCAAACAACCACACAAGGAGCCGCCACTGATTTGTTGTGTTTTTACAGGGCTGCAGTGTAGTGTTCAGTGCCTGAATACCAGCAAATATGCTTGAACTTGAACAACTATGTTGGAAGTTCTGATAGTAGACACTAATCACTATATCAAATGATTGTGCCATGGAGCTTTCAAATATTGTACCAAAAGAAAGCAGGTTAACAAATGCTTAAAAAAAGTTAAATTGTATACCAAGTAAATGTTTTAATCTTAGAACAGCATTTTAATCTATTAGTAAAATTAAATTCAATTGAATATTTTATTTTTCTATTGAATTAAAATACGCTTAGTAAACACAAAGTTTGATAAAAGTTTTTATATGTATTTCTATGTTTTAAATTATTAAAATTGTAACAGTTAATACACACCATCTACCCATTTCCATGTACGGGAAGTAAACCCTGGTTCTCGTTGAGCTCCTATCCATACAAGTTGAGTTTTTAGGTTAGCTTTACGTCTTTCCAACTCTGCTAAAAGGAACGTATTATGAACTCCCTGTAAGCCATGAGCTAAGTCACCACCATGGGTTTTGCATTGTGTTCTAGCTTCCTCAAAAGAACCTCCTTTACCAACATTGAATTCATAACAAAGGCGATCAAAAGCTACAATATCAACGTCAGTACCAACTCCAACTGGTGCACATCTGTCGTTGGAAAACTCTGTGAAGAAAGAATCAAGTAAACAGTTAGTTTATAAAAAAATATAAGCAATGGGTTAGAAGGGAATTTAAATTTTGTACAAAGAATTATTCAAATATTTCTAATTTACTAACTATTTAAATGGCTGAAAGTCAACTATTAGTGGCTAAGAATCAAACTGAATGCTAAGATTATAATTTTTACAAGAAATAAAATAATTTGTTGTTGAGCTTACTTACCATCAGTTGAAAAGATTTCAACTTCACAAAATGATAGAGAACCCTCTACACCAACCAGTTGCAAAAACACATGTTGACCTATAAGAGTCCTGGCACAAGTAAATGTTTTTGTAACTCCTTCTTCTGCAACAGAAGAAAGATAGAATGTTAACATATACACTTACCTATTTCGATTACCAGATGTCAGATGTTAAACAAAGAAGGAAAACTAATGAAGAAAACTACATGCTAACATCGCTGAGTCAATATATCAAGATTTTGTTGAAACTGTAATCTTAGGGTGCGTTCACAAAGAAAGCTGGTTGCAAGTGACTTGTTTCAAGGCACTCCCAGCACTTGCAAGCGTTTGTGAATAGTTTTGAGTATTCACAACAAAAGCTTGCAACTTTCATTCCGAGAATGTCTTCCTCAAGTGATGAAGAATTATTTTTGCTTGAAAATGTAGATTTGAAAGTGCGCCGAAAGAGAATCGGTATACATGAAATTAACCGCGGAAGAGGAAGATTTGGTGAATACCACCATCTGTTTCCTCAATTAGAATTGGACAACATAAGGTTTTTTTCTTATATGAGAATGAAGTTGAGCATATTCAATTATATTCTCAAGAAAATTGAAACTACTTTGGACAAATCCTGGGGAAATTGGCATAAGCAACCAATTCATCCGGAAGAACGGCTAGTTATTTGTTTGAGGTAAGTCTTTAATTTGTTTGAAACTATTTGTTTTATAACCATTTACCATATAATAATTCTATACAAATAGTTTTTAAAAACCATTATAAGATGAAAAGTTTGGTTTTTTTTGCTATGTGAAATTACCACAACTAAAAGAATTGCTATCAAATATTAATTTGTAGTTAAGTAAAGATATACATTTTTGCTTTTTATCTTATAAAAAATGTCTGTTATAGACCATTGTTAAGCTAACTTGGACTACTATCTTGAGGTCCATTGATTTAATTGTGTAATAGTATTGGAGTGAGTAATGATCTTTTATTAGTCATACAATGTTTTTTATCTATAAAACACAATCAAATTTGAGTTTAATTTATTTATTATTAATACAGTCAATTTGTGCTTAAAAGAGCCCCTGGCGGGAAAGTTTTGGGGTAGTTTTGATTTCTTCCTTTCTATATGTTTTTTGGGGTGCTTAATCCAAATCTGAGGTTTGCCTACAAAATTTTGTGACGCATCATTGAAAAAATGCAAAAACTTGTAAAAAATCATGAGTTTTGGAGGTTTTTTGCTTTTAACTTGAAAACTATAAACTTTTCGTAAATAAACTTCCTATTAGAAAAGAATGTACATAAAATTTACTACAAATTTCATTCCATACGTTATTTTCTCCAATGAACCTTTCGGGCTCAAGCGCCAGTTGAAAATTGGCGTATTTCGGCTGTCTCCGCAAATACCCACACTTCCATTCCAAAGCTCTAATTTATTATTAAAGGCTGTCATTTAGTGAATTCCTCCTACTTTAAACCTGAATACAATGTGACTGGTTTCAATTATTATGTCATCTAAAGTAATAAAATAATATAATATAAACTAAAAAAGTAATTTAATATACCACGTTTTTAAAACAGACTAAATCTGTATAACTCTGCATGGCTAAGAGAAATTTTTTATACTTTTTAGTCAGTTTTAAAAACTTTGTATATTGAATTATTTTTAATTCAATAATCTTTTATACTTTTTAGTCTTCAGTTGGGAGTTATATTTAAAGTATCAAATCTCTAGCTCATTGAGAACTTAGTTTAAAATCGAATAGACAAACAAACAGACAGGCAAGAATGCGAGTTAAAATAGCATTGACATCCAGAGTTATGTTTAAAGTTTCAAGTTTCTAGCTCATCGGAAAGTTAGTTTAAAATCGATTGCAAAAGATGTACTGAACAAACAAGAAAGCAAGTTAATAAAAACGTAGAAATAAAAACCTTTTCAAAACCACATTATATTACATTTTTTGCTTGCAAATATAATTCCGTCTTTTGATTTTATTTATTAACTCCCGGCTTCCCCAAATGATTTTATAACTGCCCGTCTGGTTTAAAAGCCCCTTTTCTTTCCATTCGATTCCTTCACACACGAGCCAAGACCAAGTACTTGTACAAGGCGTTTGCACCGACCTAACATTCGGACTTGAAAGATGCAAAATATGTCATCGACAAAGGGTTTTTGTTACACTGGGTCAAATGGCACCACGCCCAGACGTATTCAGAAATGTGCTGAAACTATGTATCATATGTGAAGGCAAACTACTAATCAAATGCAGTAGTCATTTTCGATGGCTACCCTGATAATGATTGTGAAAGCACCAAACGAATAGAACGATAGAGAAGAGCGCAAAGAAAACAATCTGCTGCAACATCGTTTACAGAATCGATGGTGCCCCTGCCTCGCAGAAGAGTTTCCTTGCAAACTCCAAAAACAAGAATCAGTTGATATTTATGCTAACAGAAAAATGTTATGACCAAAAATTTATTCACAGCAAGCTGTAGAGGACGCTGATATCCTAATTAATTATCACAACTGCTCTTTTGTTGGCCCCGTCAAATGAATATGTGACATTGGTGGGGCAAGATATAGACCTTTTGGTGATTTTGATTGACCTGTGTAGCCCTGATATACAGAATGTTTTCTTTTTAAAACCGGGAAGAGGAAAAGTGTCTCAAACACTCTACAATCATCATCTTACCGCCGACAAAACCCAACCAGACCATATATTGTTCCTGCACGCGATGAGTGGTTGTGACACCCGTTCTGCTTTACTTAATCAGGAGAAACTGAAATTTAAAAAAATGAACAAAATAAAAAATAATTTTACTAGACTGGATACAAATAAATTAAACTATTTTAAATTTATTTATTGTAATGTTTTCCCATCTCAACTGAGATAAACATGGTAAATACCAGATAAATTAAAAAAAAAATAATACCCCGAACGGCTGAACTGATTTGTTTAATCATAGCTATACTAAGAGCACTCTCGATCAAGACAAATTTCAATAGAAAAAAAAAACTAAATCAAAATTGGTTTATCCATTTGGGAGCTATGATGCCACCGACATATACACACACGTTAAACTTGTAACACCCCTATTTTTGCTACTATTTGGAGGGTTAAAAAGAAATGGGCTTATATGTTTACTGGTAATAATCATAAACTACCGCATGTTAAAATGTAGGCCTAACCTAAAAACACACTCAGCTTCTCATTCGTTTTGACAAATCGGCTGATTTGTAAATTGAAAATTTTACTTGTAAAACTAATGTTATTATAAATTCTTTTTTATTGTAAACCAGAAATTACTTGTAATTGTAAGTATTAAACTTGTGGGTTTTTCAAATCACCATTTTGTATTTGCATGAGATCAGCACCCCCAGTTTTTGAAATTTTCAACAAAACATACTTTCTTCTTTACTTGAGATAGGATCAAAGTTGTTATTTTCGCACCATCTATTTCATTTCCAGATGAACAAGTCCCTACGGTAGAACAACCCGAACCTGGGCTAGGATCCGCCGCCTTCAAAGAACCTCAGCCAGGACACTGAATTTGTAAAATTTCGGACTTCATATAACTTGAACATTTTTATATTAAATTTTTGAAAAAAATGAATTGTACCTTCACATATACGTTCTAAATAAGGTATATGCAGAGAACAGGAAGGAATTCACTAATTGACAACGTTTAATATGTTAAATTAAAGTGTTGGAGTGAAAAATGTGGGTTTTTGCGGAGACAGGCGAAATACGCCAATTTTCAATTGGTGCTTGAGCCTGAACAGTTCGTCGGAGAAAATTACATATGTGATGAAATTTGTAGGAAATTTTATGTACATTCCTTTTTAATAGGAAGGTTATTTACAAAAAGTTGATAGTTTTCAAATTAAAAGCAAAAAACGATCAAAACGCAAGATTTTTTACATGATTTTGCATTATTTTCAATGATGTGTCACGAAATTTTGTAGGCAAACCTCAGATTCGGATTCAGCACCCCAAAAAACATATAAAATGGAAGAAACCAAAACTACCCCAAAACTTTCTTGCGAAAAACACAATTTGACTGGACTATATATAATAACAGAGCAATGAACCCCCAAACAAACATCCCAAAGGCCCTCTTCTAAATACTTGAAAAATCAATTAATTGACATCCATGTTCACTGCGAGATGTCAGCGACTTGACTGCTACCGGCGTTGGAAAACAAGTATCAAAAGTTCTTGCTTGCCGGTCAGCGTTTGTAGCAGGTGCTTGCAAGTCGGAACAAGCGTTGTCTCTGAACGCACAAACTTGATACAATGAAAACTTTTTCTCGAGCCGGTCAGAGCCGGCCAGGGCTTGTTAGCAAGCGCTTGCAACCAGCTTTCTTTGTGAAAGCACCCTTATTGACTTTGCCTGAAGAATTGGCAGAAGAAGAATAGGGAATTCTGCTGGAAGTAGGCCTTCACATATCAACAATGAAAAATTACCCTTTGGTTTTTGACCTTTATTTATTGTGCTTTACAAATTATACTTTCATAGGCAGGCTAGGTATTGGTATTGATATAAACATAACTGATTAGTTATGCAGTTTGTTTGGAGCCATTATAAGCAAAGGGATGTAACAACATACAACAGTTTGTTAAGAATGGTAAAAGTTTGCAAAACATAAATTTGGTACAACAAGCTTGCAAAACATACAATTAGTACAACAATCAATTTCGCATTATATGGGTTGATTTAATGTGTTGATCATTTAAAGAGTCAACACAGAAACTAATTTTATGGACATAACAATAAAAGTAAAGATTCAAAATATCACTTTTGTTAAAGATCCGGAAAATTTATTTTCTTTGATAATTTATCTTTGCCAACTGCAATAAGTCTTTATAAATTACATTTTTCCAAACATATTTAAAATTCTACTTTTATAATAACCATGGGTTTCATTTACTGTTGTTTTTAAAATGCAATTTGTTCTGTGGTGTAAAAAATGTTTTTGTTTGTTCTTGTTAGTTGTGAAGAGTATTAGGTACCACTTTCAAAATACTGTATTTGCAACTTAGGTTTTAACAAGGTAACATTTGCCAAGGAAACACATAATAAATTGAAGGAAGTTCTATATAACTAAGACATCTATTTGAACTCACCTAAAGTGCCTGGGTACCAAGCACATAAAGGGTTTCTCTGAAGTTCAGTACTGCTGTTTCCCACTCGGATTTCCAGATCCTGTAGTGGTTGTTGACCTTTAGAACAGATTCAATTCTTAATTTATAATGTTATTTACATTTATCTATTCCTTTTTTCAATTAAAACATACAGAGATAATAATACACAGGGGTCGTTCCTTATCACCCAATGAAAAATAAATAATAGATCAAATAATATTATTTTGAAAAGAAAAGCTTGAAGAGATTGTCTTTTACAAACAGAATTGACATTTTTGAAAACCATTAAATTTTAAGTGAAGAAATACACGATATTTTTATAATTAAAGTTAATAAGAAAAGTGTGAGCAATTGCATCACTTTAATTTATAAAAATAAAGCACAACTATGAATTTTTCCCAAACCATTATCAAATTATGTTATTTGCATTGTTAAATAGGCTAAATTGAAAAGGGAGTCAGATCACTTTTGTTTTATAAAATTCTAAATCAAAGGCAGGGTGGTTGGCATTCCAGAGTTGTGTGTCACCAAAGTGCCAAAGTGTATTATATTTATTTTGATTGCATTTAGTAAACAAATAGGTTGCATAATACAGGGTGGCTGTGAAGTAGTTGCCCCACAAATTTTATTTTTAGTTAGAATAGCTACATACAATAAAGTTGTACAATTTTAAAAGCTATGATGCCTGACATCGCATAATAAAGACAGTTTATTATCTGCTATTTCAATAGGATCTAAGGGAAGAGGCGCCTTTTTATTTCTCAGAAATACTCTTCTGTAGGTGGGCTACTGTTATCTCAGAAATTATTAGGCGTATAAGAATGACATTTTCTGTAGTTATTTAGCAAGTATGTATTATTGTGAATATTTTTTTAAAATAATGAAAGTTTAAATTAGCATGCCATAATAAATCTGGTAAATTAGTCTGGTATGGTAGTATAAAAAGTGTGTGCAAAATATCAGTTTTGTAGGTATCATACTTTTTGAAATAAATGTACTAAAAGTTAAAAAAACCCAAGTTTTGTAAAAACGATTTGAAGTCCTTTAAAAACAATGAGTTTCTGTTGTAAGACAATAAAAATTGGCTAACATTTTCATCCACTATGCTCAAAAATTTTATTTTGTAAGTGATTTTATAACTTTATATTATTTAAAAGATGAAAAGAGATATATAAAATCTGATCTATGGATCTACTGGATCTATTCAACAACAGGGGGTAAATCCTGACATCCTATTACCCCTCCATCTCAAAAAATTTGTAATGACCACATGTGGCTTTTGATACATTAAATTGAAGCCCTTTAAAAACTATGAATTTCTGTATTAAGAGAATACTAATTTTCTCTCGCATTCGTTCCCTATGCTCAAAAATGGTATTAAAGTTTTGTTTTTAAACTTCACTAGTAAAATTCACATTGGCTTGCAGTGGTATTTCTTTATTTATTTGTTTTCTAAATGAAACAAAACTAGTGAACACACTTACCACAACAGCCACGAGTAGTTATCCTTACTACTCGTATTGGATATGGCCGCAACAGATTTACTTGCCACCATGGTGATGCTTCTTTCATAGTTTCTGTACAGCGCCTCCCGTCATGTATGGTTGTCTTCTCACCATCATTGGCATTGCCTGCACCACCACCTCGCACAGTTGTTGACTGGTTAGCAGGCCTTCGCAGTGCAACATTTGTGCCTGAAAAATGGCCAAAGTTAATAATTAAATTAAAACTAATTTTAAATATTCCTGTTTGTAATTTTTTCTACAAAATTTAAGAAATAGAAAGTTCAAAAATTGTATAATATGTTGTAAAATATTTATATGTCTATAAAATTGGTCTATATTATTTTATTGTGATAACAATCGTAACTTTGATATTATATTTTTACTATTGATGATGTATATGTTAAACTTGATTTTTTTAAATTCATGTAACCACTTGGGTATTAAAAATAAAAATATATATTAATTAGAAACAATGATCCACATGCTTAGTTTAGTTCCTGGTGAACACCTAATAGAATAAATTCGATTTTGGCCCTAAACAGTAGATTACTTTTGTGACAACCTAATTTTAAGGGCAAAAGATTATATTTTTAAGAAAAGAGGGAAAACTTGAGGTAAAAAATAACATTGAAAATTTTAATGAGGTCAAAAGTTTCATTGTTAATTTGATTTTTCCGTTATCACAACTTTCAGAGCTAAACGGTTTGAACCATAGTTTTGCATTTAAAATTTTTTAGAAAAATCATGTATCACATGCCCATCTTTTTATTGAAAAAAAATAAAGTTTGATCTAATATGAAGGACCCAAAATTGTGGAAAAATTTCAAAGCAAGAGAAAAGAAAATTTGAAACTATGAAGATCCCCATTTATTTCACAATTATGCAATATAATGTCGTTTACACCATTAATAAAAGCCACACTTATAATTATGAACAAGACTTAGTGTGACAGAAATGATTTGAACACAAGTATTTTTTAAATAGATGGTGGACATATAAGCTGTTCAATTTTGAATATCTCGAAAACCGTTAACAGAAAATTTACAAACTTAACTTTTTTTTCTGCAGCCACTTGAGTTAACGAAAACCAACCGACAATATAGAATGTCAGTTACTATTTTGAAAGTTTAAAATACGCATTTGAATTTTTAAAAGGAAATTAAGGATTTGGATATGATTATTATTTTTGTAAATTATACTAAACAAAATAATTGTTTAAAAAAATGAAAACTTCTCTTATTTGATGCCAAAAATAAAATATCGGGTTTTGATGTATTCAATGTTAAATATTTTAAATGTACTGTAAAAATATAGGAATAATTGTTTTGGTATAATGCAACGTCGCAAATAAAATACCAACACCAAAACTAAGCTCCTATTTTACCTTCTCTTATTATAATTTAATGATTTTGTGTATATAAAGCAAAATAGTGGTTGGAGGAGAAATCAAGTGTGTTTGGACTTTACTTATATGAACCTTTTTCTTTAGTTTTACAATTAGAAAATGTTTTCTGAGTTTCTCCATTTCCTCCTGAATCACTCTGCATGAGGATGATAGGAAATTTGTTACACCAAATTATAAATAAAAATAAATACAGTATTTTATGATATCCTACTGCGGTGTGTGATATAGTTTGAAACAGCTTTGTATAAGGATATAAAACGTCTTCAAGATATACTTGCAGCTAAACTTTACAACAGTGGTGTAAGTGATTCTCATATTTTACACAAACGCGTTTATTAAGAAAGTGATGAAACATATGTATCCCCTCGCAAACTCATACCATTGAAGAAACAATTGTTTCTTCAATGCTCATACACACAGTAGCCAGTGGTGGGATGAGAACCCCTTTGCCGAGTTAGGTTAGGGGCGAATGTCTCGCTATTGTAAAATAATAAAATAAACTAAACCTTTGCATTTTATTTAAATAAATAACAAAGTTCAATTAAAAAATTAAATAAGTAATCAAATTAAAATGTATATGCAGTCTACTGTAGGGCCAAACATTAAAGTTTAAACCATTTCGGCGAGTGTGTGGTACTTAATAGGATATTTTACTTAGCAAAGTAATGTTTATAAAATTAAAATGCACTGAGCGGTACTACCTAAACTTTATTTTCAACTAACAGGGGTACCCCTGGCTTCGCTAGCAGATATATGAAATATCGGGTAAATGTTGAGAGTTCACTGGCCCAAAAACATGTAGTGAGTTTCGTCCAAATCAATCTATGTTTCCCATTTAGGCTTACATACATGATCAGCTAAGCGCCAGTAAGCCAAACATTGCACCAAACATGTTCTGCGGGTAATAGTATATGATCAAACTAGAAGGGACAGTCCCCTGCTCGCTTCACTTACTAAACCCCGCGAAGTGAATGCAAACAGATTGATACGCTGACGATTTATTATAATACAGAGGCACTTTGATAGGGTAGGGCGGTGGGGGTAGCGGTTCTCTGAGCAAAAGTCAGAGTCACTTTCTAACCTAAAATATGAAGTACACGAGCTTTTTTTAACCTAAACAATGTTGGACCACTCTATCTGTTACTTAAAAAAGTGTCGGACACGCTATATTAAACATAAAAAGACATTTTTAGGCTAGGGAGAACCCACGTCTGCCTTTTTTTTTAGATTAGAGAGGGCGTGTGTCCTACATTTTTTAGGGTTATTTTCGTAGTTCTATAAGAGCTCAACCTACCGCTCACTTCAGCAACAAATCTTGGACGTAGTGTCATGTTAGAGCCATCTTCCAGGGTTGTCATTGTCAACTCATGGTTATGTTAAGTATATAAAGTGTTGATACGACGTTAATACACGTAATACCGTTTTGGCAAAATGTTTTAGACGACTGGCTTAACAGAATCCATGCACTTTTCGAATTGATTTGATAATAATTAATGTTGGAATGAAACGGTTCAGACCAGACCAAGTGAAAGTTGCTGTCATATATGAGTGCACTGGTGTTGCGGGAGGTTCGATTCTGTTACACACAACACAATAATAGTAGGCCTACTACAAGTTGATAACTATAGTTCTGTCTCGCTCTTACTATTGCATATTGCGCTGGACTTATATAACCAATAGCACCAGGACCACTTAGGCTTGAGTGTTGCATTTAGAGTTAAAGTTAAATGTCGCATAAAGTTATTAGGTTAAAAAAAACTATCTTGTAAATAAAATTTTCGTGGTAGATGTTGAAAAATGAAACTGATAAACATTGACTGATCGCCTTTATTTGGGTGAAGTCGAGGCTATCAACTGTACCCACCAACAAAATAAATATATGTTTACAGTCTCTCAAAAATTTATCCTAGACACATACAAAGAAAAATAACAATCATGACTTAAGCTATAAAAATAAATTTTTAAAAATGTAAAAAAAGTATTATATTACACAAAACTATGTATGCAATATGTGAAAGTAAATAACAAGGAATAAAACTTAAAATTACCTAACATGCTAATAATAAAACTAAATTACCCACAAACCTCAATTCCCTCGATGAACGCATAAGACTAGCAATAGACATAACAATAATGAATGTACGTATTATTTTATAAACCATGTACCAATACGCATACTAAATGACACTGACCAGAATAAAAATAACAAAACTATATTACCACGAAATCATACACTCTACAGTACAGCTGCACGGCCAAAAACTGTTCCTTAGCACTCAATTTAAACCGGTAACTGCAAAGGATTTATTGAAGATGGATGTACGGTGAAGGTGTATGTGGAGAATTCTAGTACTGACACTATGTAAACCAGTCATAAAATTAAAATATTTATACAAATAATTTGACGATTAAAATGTCAAGAACTTTATAAAAAGTGAGCAAAGCAAAGTCTCTTAGAGAACCAACTTTGAACCATTTCAATTTATTATAAAAAGGAGTAGCGCATGACGAAACTCTAGGCAGAGAGACAAAGAGAATGTGATAGGTTACGCCTAAAATTCGAAAATATACTATAGGCTACGCAGCTCAAGGAGACGTCAGTATAGGAGTATATCACCAGTATATCAATTCTGGATCATCAGCTCATCCAATTCTGTCATCATAGTAGACAATCATATTGAGTGAAAATTCCCAAATTCAAAGAATTTGTCCATTTTAACTGGGGTAAAATTGAAACGGATCTATAAAATTTTAATATTTTAAACATTTAAAAAAAAGTTAAACTGCCTGTTGTAAGCTGAACAATGAGCCATCATTGGGGACAAACAGACCATACTTGAAAATTAGAATATGGTGTTAGAATTTTACATTCCAGATGACTGTTTCTTGTACCTAATGAAAAATTTAAAATATCTAAATTTCGATGAAAATGTAGTATTATATTAAAAGTTATTTATTAATAAAATATAAGATATACAAATTGCAATTTTTTTAAAAATAATATCAAATTAAGTTGCGATATGGCTAAAAATAATGTAAAATAATAAAAAAGGTAATAAGAGAAGTGTGTGTAATATTTATTGAGAAATTAACTAGTTTCATTCACAACAAAAAAAGGATAGATTTTGAAGACATAAATGATAATGGGGCGGGGGTTATGAATAAGAAAACAACAAATTAATAATGTATGTAATAAAACGTATTTACTAAATGTTTGGCCATAAGAATTAACTAGATTTAGTTAATTTATGCTAGGAATAATAGATATTACAAGTAACACTTTTCAGTTAAAACAACTTTGTAAATAATCGACTCCCCGAAAGGTTTAAAGTTTGTTAACACATATCAACGTTTTAGAACAAGTTTTACCACAAACTATAACAACAAAAAAGTAAAAAATTTGTGAAAGTTCACAATAGAAAATGTTACGAGTTAAATAACTCAAGAACTGAGATTATCATTTGTACACGCATGAGGAACTCTAAACTACGATCTGTGAATGTTCCAAGGGAGATATGAACATTTCGTATACAAATTAACAGTTATTGGCAGTTTTTCATGTTCGAACGAAAAGTATAGCTTAAGGTTCTGCGTACGTTGCGAGACGCGGAGTGACTTTGAAAAAATGGTGTAGAAATGGTTCTAAAAGTGTGAATGTTTATGGAAAGTGTTTTGAGAGTACTGTTTTCGTCCTTCGATCGCCTTCAATTTCTGCCAAAACTTCCGCTAAACCCTCAGGATCGTTCAAATGTCGTTAATTGCGAAGCACTCGAAAAAACTTAGATTCAATTCTATTCTTAAGCAAACATTAAGAACTTCTAAAAAAAAAATTCCGCATGAAGTGATATAAAATGTGTTCCCGGGCAGCTCGAACCCTCCGTATATAAATAAGCATAAGCCCGACAGTCCGTTGTATATTGAGCAAACCCGTATACAAATTAGTTTTTCTTCAATTTATTATTTTCCACCAAAGTTTCTTTTCATTTATCAATCATTATTTAGTCTATTAAAAGATTTTCGTAGTTTTTGATTGTCTTTAACTTATAGTTCTCGGGTCATAAATTTGTTTCCCGCATGAAATCAATACCTTTGCCAGAGTCTCAAAGGAAAACTCCCTGCTACCGACAATTGTTGTAAATAAAAATGTTGTCCGACTCGACGTAAAAAAGGGATATACGAAGTCTCAAGAGTTATGTAATTACAAACTTTTAAAATCAAATGAAATAGATACGTGACTGTGACACACGGACTTCTGTATTGTGCAATGTACAATTAAATCTTTACTAAATCAGTTGGGAAAAGTTCCATACACCACACCAATTGGAAAGTGTTACAGAAAGCGATTGTGTGGGAGCAAGCGCAGTAAGTTATGTAACGTCTGTTTGCATTTCTGTAACTGTAACTGTTGTTATGTATTTTACTAATTGAACGTTTTAAATATCAAGTGAAAGGGAACATTTATCAAAGCCAGTATTGACAAATACATTCGATTGTAGATTTCGCCCCCCCCCCCTTCTGAGCTGGTACAGCAGTTATTCATGTTTTCAATTTATGTAATGTTGGACTAGAGGAAATAATTACATGCGCTTCAAAATCCGTATAATGAATGGAAGCAGTGACTGATGCAAGAATGGTTTCCAAGGTGGCACTGGACTCTGGAATTCCCCTCCCCAAAAACAGTGAGGCCGGTGAAGCTCCCTTGGACATTTTAATACATATTAAAGGGTAAGTACGCTTTTCACCATATGAATACCGTTTCAGCTTTTTATATCTATGTAAACAGATTACAATAAAGATACAATTATTGTAATAGTATAATAGGCCTACCTGTTTATTTCTGCAAACATCGGACATTACTTATTGTGTGGAAATCTAGAAAAATGTAAGGGATACAGGGACCTTTTGACTAGTTACAAAAGAATTAATGAATTATAAATTAGTATTAGAGAAAGATTTATTTTTATTTTCTGGCAAAGACTGCAAGAACTTCGTGAACTGTCATCAAAGTTGCAAGAACTTGGATGTAGATGCGGTAGTGTTAGTCAGTTTAACCTTTTAGGTATAGAATGAACGGTCTGTTGTACTGGATCTAACTGGGCGAGTGCAGTGATTTGATAAAGTACCGTTAGAATCTGCTGCCAGTTTGTATGCTTGGGCAGAATGCTTTCTTCAGAGCAAAAAACAAAACAAAAAAACAAGGTACATTTTATTTTTTTTTTAAATAACTGACCTCATACGACTGAGGGACCCTATTGGGTTTTTTTGGAACCAGTAACCAATATTATTTTTTTGTTAATTTAATAGCCTACTACCTGGGCGACCACTGGTACCTGTCCGAATACTGGTACGACAGCTATAAACAAGTGTCACTTATTTACCAGAACTAAGTCTGGTACGACATATATGAATTATTTAACTTATGTATGACAAATATAACCATCTGTTCCTTATTTACATTACCGAAGTCGGGTACGACAGCTGTAATACGTTTTCCTTATTTACCTGACCAAAGACGGGTACAACAGCTATAAAAAATTGGACAAATATAAACATCTGTTCCTTATTTACATGACCGAAGCCGGGTACGACAGATATAATAAGTTTTCCTTATTTACCTGACCGAAGCCGGGCACGACAGCTATATAAAGTTTTACTTATTTACCTGAACTAAAAAAGCCTGGTCCGACACCAACAGCTAAAAAAAGTGTCCGTGGTGATGCGGCTACTGTAAAATTGGCAATATTAGTCTACTGTATTTATTTCATTTTATAGTTACTTTAATTTCCGCTAGAAGGCAGCACCTCCTGAGTCGCATTTTTTATGCGCATTTTCCGAGTTTATGCGCATTTTTGCAGTCATAAGACCTAGCGCAAAAAACACCTACATGCAAATTTTCATCAAAATCGTTAGAACCGTTAGCGAGATCACCCGAAATAAATTTATATACACATATACAAGAATTGCTCTTTTAATAAGATAAAATATTATCATTATAATAAATTGTATCAGAAATGAAAAAATACATACATAAAATATAATGTCTTAAAAACCCTAAATAAGTACAAAAATAACGACACATCATATTTTCTTTTCAAACGCCTTTACTTTAATTTGGTGTTTTTTTTTTTAAGAAAGGAAACGGAGATAAAAATCATTTTAGTTCACATTTTGAATACAGAGTGTAAAAACCCTATAGCTGGTTACACAGGATCGGATTGTACACATTGAATAATGTTCAGTACCTGTTTTTAGATTTTAGCTTAGTTTAATCGCAATCCGCCATTTTGTTTTTTGGTTACAAAAAATCACTGTAACTCCAGAAATAGATAAGATAATGAGTTCAATTTGTTATAAGCATTTTGTATGTTATGATTTACAAGCGAACAAAACACAAAGAATTGATTTTTATAACTTTTAAAATGGCGGCCGTTACAACTTTACTGGAATATCTTGAAAACCGTTAACTTTACAAAAACTGTACGAGATTGAAAATATTTTTCTTTTTTAACGACATGCGAAATGTTTTTTGGGTGTTTCTGAAGGTCAAACGTCAAAGAACATCTGAGTTATCGACAAAAACTGAAAATTTAAATTCTTGGTAATCGTCTACAACAACCAAAATTAGCCTAAAACCAAATAAACTGAAGAGTTTAAATTTATTTCAATGTGTATACTGTAATCCGATCCTGTATAGCCAGCTACGGTTTTTTGTGTCACCCTGTATACGAACCAAAATTTCTGTTAATGGTAGAATATATTTTGCTTACTAAAACACATGTTCCCTGAAGTTTCGAAAAATTATACTAACATTTTCATAACTAAAGAACAGAACATTTAAAAGTACGGTACTTTAATAAATTAATGATAAAAGATAGTAAATAGTTTTCCTTATTTCTATTAACGAATAGATTTACAAAACTTTCCTGAGCACTCTAAACAAAAAGTTTACAAATATTTACTTTGAAATCCAATTGGCCCAAAATTTTTATTTTGGAAATTGGGTGATGTTGAAGAAATTTCAAATTAAACCTAAGTCGAGTGTTACATAATTTTAAATGTCTTCAAAAAGTTTGGACTAACTTGGTGCTGTTTTCAAGTGCAGAAAATTAAAAGCCATTTTTATTTTACGAAACTTCTGATTTTTCTTCTTTATAAACATAACAAAATAAGACCAAGAGCTGTTCTAAAGGAAAACATTCTCTACGGAGTTTTATTCAACTACAGAATAAGCAAGTGTTTAAAATGCATATGAGCGTCGGTTCAAGCGGAAGGAAGCACGCTCATCTGCCGCCGATACGCTCTGTTCAACACCCTTAAGGCAATTACCTACTATAGAGCCTTCAGCGGTACAAGGACCCGCGTAGACAAATACAATTAGGAAAGTTTACTTGTGGCAAACACTTTGCTCGTTTAGTGAAGCAGTGGAAGAAAGGAGATTGCATTCATGAGGAATATAAATTGCTTGGGTAGTTGGTGACCTAATGCAATAAGGAATATGATAACATGATAATAAGGAATACCGCTGAACAAATTTGTAAAAAGTTAGAATGACGAAAAACGAACGGATATATGCCACGAAAAGGAGAATTTAAGTTATTTTAAGCTAGATATTATATTATAAACAGTTTTATATATCATCAACTCCCAGAAAACCGAGCGCAGGACGTAACAAAATAGAATAGCGCAAGCGCATGGTTGTATTTTATGTATTCGTTCTATCAAATCTTCTTCCTGACGCAACATTTTTATTAGACTTTTATGATGAATAAATCAAACAAAACAACCATGTGTGCTAACCAGACATGTTCACTATGAAGTATTAGGCACTAAATAGACCTACTTCTAATAGTGTCTGGATGTTGGTTGTTTTTGCATTTGAGTTATAAAACTAACGTAGGCTATAGTATGCTACATGGTCGGTTTTGAGGTTAGAAATCGTTGACATTATATATATTTTACAATGCCTGTTGTACTTGACAGTCCAAACAATACAACCATGCGCTATACTTTTTGTCTACGCCTTGACCCCTCCAAAATTTTAGTAAAATATCTTTTGAGTTTTGACTTCTGCAATATATCCGGATTAGCATTATTTATAATTAATTATACTATGAGTTATCTGGGAAAATCAACTGTGACAAAAAATCAGGCAGACCTATTTTTCCTTTTTAAGAATTATACAAAAAAAAAAAAAGAAAGAAGGAAACCAAACTTATGAAATTATTCTCTTTTTGGAAAATATGAAACTATTTTCGCTATAAAAATAAAAATATTATTTAAAAAAATATTGAAATTCAATTAGTGTTAATTGACAAGTTTTGTTGCATGCTTATAACCAAATAAAAAATATTCTAAGTTATATGTGTAATGTGGTTGGAAATAATTTTATTTCAAAAAAGTTTTCAATTTCCCCAGTGTCTTATCTCAACAAAAAACCGTCCCAATACTGTAAATGGAAACTGTAGCTGATAGACATATATTATAGGCTACTGTCGCAACGTTTCCGTAAATCTGTTTACTATTGATATTTCTTCAGCTTCTGTTTAGGTTTATTTTTAACAGTTTAGACGCCTTAAGACACCCAAACTGGGGTATTTTATAATTTATGTATTATGTATTTTTATGTTCAATTTAAAATTGTTTAATATTAATTTAATGTAGGCTACACTTATATTTCTTCATTCATATGCAACTGTTTGTACTACTCGGAAGACAATGCTTATCATTATAGGTTATGTCAATCTGATAAGTAATTTTGTGTATAAATTACGGAAGTTAAATATATTTCGAAATAAATCAAAGTAACAACTTTACCTCCTTAATAAATATGAAGAAAGAAAAACAGAAACTAACTTCTTCTATTTATACTTTTACCATATTCAATCATAAAACTGCACGCCGCTGTTCAGCCTTTACGTTACCTTAGTAAATACACATGGTCTTGCGGACATTTTGAAGATGTTTTCATAGCCAATATTCCTCCCCCACCCCCCCACAATGCCATTTAGTTTATCTTTGATGGTTTCAGGGTAAAAATGATGAATCTTAGCATGTTATCCGGACACCAATACTTATCACATTTGTTAAAAGTTTGATCAAAGTTGGTAAAAGTTTTTGAGTTCAAACTAAATGAAAACAAAATTTACGTAAACGTATCCTAAATTACTTTACGTTTTCCCTGTCAAAAATAGTGACGGCCGTTTCGACTATTATTTCAGTCATTTTTAAATGCTAATTTTTTCAGTTCGCGTACTAAACGTCTTTTTCATAAATTCAAATTGAAATCACACATGTATGCACAACCCATATAGATGTAAATTTTGTGCAGAAAAACGTAGAAAAGTTGTAAATTAATTATAAGCGGGAAGTGCTCCGATCTTAGTTCGAACTTGTACTCTAAAACCTTTCCTCTTTAAAGCTTAGTATTTAGAATAGATGTAAGCATTGGAAGAGCTGAAATAAGCTAAACTTTTATTTACGACCAAACGTTTGTAAACATCGATGTTTCTTGATTTATCGTCAAAGTAAACGCGCACGATCAAGGAACACCAGTTACAGCTTGATTTACCGCCAATATTACTTGGGCCGTGTTTCGAGGCCTACTTCTGGGAGCAGAGGGGCTGGGAGGTTAAAGGCGTTTGCTGTCATGTTATACTGTACAGTACGATTTTTTTAACCGTGCCCTCGGCTCGGCTAGCGCTCTGTGGGCTAGCGGTGTAGCGGGGAGTAATTGTAAAGGCAGTTCCACAAACTTCGAATAAATAAAAATTATTGAATAATTATTCGAATAAAATTATTGAAATAAAAACTACTCGAATGAGTCATAGACTACTTGTCTCTTGTTGGAGTATTCGAATAATAATACTGTGGTGTGGTTAAGGTAAATGCCAGACACAAAGTAGGCCTACTTCCCCCCAGGCAGGAAGTTTTCTCCGGAATCTAACTCCTGATATCCGTACCGAGAAAACCGTAAGTCAAACAAAAAAATGTTTCAAATAAAATATTTAATTTGAACCTTTATCTAAAACTTTCTCGCGAACACTTTGTCTCAGACCAACATACAAAAAACTTTCCAGCGGTGTAAAAATTTCATGTCATTATTAAAGTACATTGTTGTAATATTGATTTTTAAAATATGAAATAGGTTTTGTAATGGATTTTCTTTTACATCATTCGAATCGTATAGTTCTTATCTGCGTATCCGTGAAATTTTCATAATTTTACATCGCTGCTAAGTGTATTAAATGTCAGTGTTATTGAAGCTCGATTTTCGCTGTTTCACGCCGCTCGGCTCAGTTTTCGTGGAGAAAACCAGAGTAGACAAGAGCGATTTCTAACGTTATCATTCAGGTTAGTACAATTTGGCCGAGGGCACGGTTTAAAAAATCGTACTATACTTGCATACGCTGCTTCCCGCCCCCATTAGTCTAACTGGCATACATTAGAGTCGTTAAGAAACTGATTTAAGGCCTACCTCGATAGAGTTCCACTTTGCTAAAAGATATTCAGACGGGATGTTTGGCCACAATAGCTTGAAACATTACGCATTTGATATGTACTCTCGGTATTATTATTTACTGTATTCTTATTGATAAAGTTAGGTAGAGATTTAATAACAAAAAAATCACAAACAAAATCAAAGATTGAATTGATTTAAAATAGGAACTTAAATAATAAGTTGTACATTGTTTTTTATTTATCATATTTAATAACTTCAAATTTGATTTAAATGTAATGGATGAATATGTTAAAATTATAAAACAAACAAATTTTATAGAATGTATTACAAATTAAAGTAAAGAAATTGCGTTAAGTGAATTACTTGCACGTTATTTGAAGACATTCCACTCGCCTTTTAGTTTCACTCAAATGTTCAGACGTACAACTTTAAAATATACAACATTATTTAGCATCGCCGGGAAAACAATCAAATGTAGCCATAGCAAAATTTCCAGTTGCGTAAAAAAAACTCGTACAATAACATTGTAAAATCATGATCGCGCAAGCGACACGCACACACTACATTTTGAGAAAAGGTCGTTATGAATGGTGGACATTTCACGATCCGGCCCTAATCACGACCGTAATTAGAACAGCTCATTTTCCATAATGAACATTGGCTAACAGCAAAATATTATTTATGAAGGCAACCAATCAACATTGCAATAACAGATCTATGACGCCGAAACCTAATTCAGTTTAAAGTGGACCGCTATATAGTGTACATACATTGTACTTGTAAATGAGGCACATTATACATTGTTTCCTCGTTTATTGCTCTGCAATGAGGTTGGTTTGCCAAAATGGAATGAAATGAATTAACTAATGAGACCATTTCATAGTTAATTTATAAGTTCTTTGATAGAATGTCCAGAACTCCTGTTATTAAAATTCTGTCCCTTTTTAACAACACGGTTGGATTAATTTTGCCGATTTGTAATTATTTTAAATACTTGTAATTTTCAACGAAAATCGAAAGTTAAGCTTCTCGTTAGAAGAAACAAATAGAGAAAGAGAGCGGTTGATTGATTAACCGTTTATTCTGAACGAATTTAGGTCTTCTTCTTAACCCATTCAAAATAAACATTTCTTCATGCATAATCACAAACAATATGCACACTAAAACTTAAATAAAATAATGTAAGCAAAATTTATTTAATTATTAAAAAGAAAAATTGCATTCATAAGTAAACTAACATAATTTCAAAATGAACGAAACATTCCAAAATACCATTAAAAAGTTAAATAAATTTAAATCGTTATGACTTTGTTGTTGTTAAATTGTTATTTTTACTGACATACAAAACTACTTATAAGCAACATTCAAACATCGTAAAATTTAAATAAACACATTTTCAAAGAGCGAGGGAGAAAGAGAGATATGTACATAAAATATGTACCTGTTTTTAAATAACTGGAATACAACTAAAAGTATATTTTAAATTCTGCAGAAAAGTTTCGGTCATCTCTATTAATGAAATTCTCCAACTAATTTGGTCAAAGAGATTTAGACGTAACTAAGATAAGAGTCCGAAGACCAATTTGAATATATAATTGTATAAAATGGGTATAGTTCTAAATTCTAAAGCAATTTCGGTTTTTGATAGGATTTTTTTAGATTCTGAATCTCAAAAAATAAATGCAATCCTTTTGGTAACTAATTAAATCGATAGCCAGCAACTACTAGGTTGGAACCTAACCAACCTGTTTCCCTGTGATTTCTAAAATTGTAAAAAGAAATACAGCATAATGTAATTTTATGGTTCGTCTATAAATGTCGTGACTACAACTAATTATTTGCTATTCTAATGAATTGTAATTCTATTTTATGAATTGTGCGTCAATCATTTTGGTCACTCTTTTATAAGGTTCTTGAAGTTACTTAATAATTTCAGTATATTTTGAACTTTAGATGGCATAATATTATACTTTCTGGTTTGGATGTTCGACATTCCAAACTTGAAATAACCTTGTATTTTTTGACAAAATAATATTAAATCATAGAATTAATATCTGTCTAAATTGTTTGTTCGCTTTCATTTCAAGAATTTTAGAAAATATTATTGTCGTAAAAGGGTACTGTATATTATAAGAAATAAATAGTTTATTTGTAACCTGAATTATAAAATGTAAACCGTAAGGTTTGTGTTTGAAAGTTATTTAATCGTACTTACCACAGAAAGGTAATTCCTCCTGCCAGACCCCAGTAGAAGAACAAGTAGCGACGTTGGTTCTGAAAATAATAAAAACATTAAAAGTCGAATTTTATTCAAAATAATTAATTTATAGAGATTCTGTTATTGCAATTCTGCGTTGAGGACAATACACTGTCTGAAAGGAGGCAGTTACGTTTTTAAAAACTTATAAAACACAATAATATTTAGCCTATGTACGTTGTAGGATATAAGTGATGGAATCCATGACTGACGTTCCATCTTTATTCAAACTTTTGTATTTTTTTTACCGTAAATACATTTTGTACCGCCATTTTGATCAAGATCATTCAAACTAATGTATTGGGTGACATTATGTTTGCCTTTTTATTCTCTTGTATTTGAAAATCAAAGGTGTCAAAAAATATTTGTGTTACTATTTACAAATTTTAAGCAGCCTACTCCAAATTTCCCCGTTTTTGAGTGAGAGGCAACATAATAAAACACACTTCAGGTGACGCAGTTCAGAGCCCGAAAAGTTTTTCTCTACTTATGTCCATTCAAAAGTTAAGACTTAGAGATTATACCAACGCAATGTACAAATTTATTTGTTTTTTGTTCTGTTCTTAGTCAAGGAATCAAAATTTACCAGTTATTATGATTTTACAAAGCAATGAAATCAAGTAAAAACTCAGTTTTACCACCTTTTCAGAAACCTTTTTATTATTTTGATACATGATTTTATGTTTAATTGTTTTATTTTATCGGGAAGGATATTTTAGAGTATATCGATTTATTTTCAAAACTCCTCATGGTCATGACCTGATAGTGACACTGATGAGTTTTAAGATACAGTCCATTTCATTTCTGGTCCCGTGTCCATGCTCTGAAGCATTAGACTGGAAGTAGATTACATTATTCTTCAAATAAATTAAATATTCTATAATATATATTGATGGAAGTGTCAGAATACCTAAACTCTTAAATAGAGCTTTACAATGTGTCATTGATCCCACTCCACATAATAATCTCATAATTAATTGATCTCTTCTGTAATATTAAAAGTATTTTCCATAGGAGTTATTACCCCAAACAATTATTCCATAATGTAAGTGGCTGTGAATGTGTGAAAAATTAACCATTCTTACTACCTCAAAGTCTACTGAGAAATTCAATTTCCTTAACAAAAATATTCCCTTTGATAATTTTTTTAGAAACCGAATCTATGTGCTTCTCCCATTTAAAATTTTTTTCAATATATAGACACCCAAAAACTTTACGCCTTTTCTTACTGAAGATACATCTTATTTATTGAGACAGGCGTATTATTGCTGAAACAGTTACTGGAACCCAAGTTTTTTTTATTAAATTATAAAAATTAATAACTTATAAATTAAATTAATCTTGCTCTATAAAATATTCTTTGTTTCAGGTTCATATTCACTTTCTGTTTGCAGCTAAGTCATCGGCAAATAGGAAAGATATTGCATTTTTACCATTAATGTTACAGTATAATGCAAGTCATTATTATAAATCTTATCTTATTAAACGGGCAATTCTTGTATATTTGTTTATGAATTTATTTCGGGATCTCGCTAATGGCTCTAACGATTTTGATGAAAATTTGCATATAGGGGTTTTTTGTCGTCAGGAATCGAATGCGCTAGGCCTTATGTCTGCAAAAATGCGCATACAATTTAAACTATGAACTTCTTTTAAATACTACCTTTGAAGTCACTAAGTATAGGCGAATAGATACATTAAAGATACAATGAAGATATTTTACAAACAAATTTTAATCTGTTAATTTTAGCTCTAGATGATTATATACTATTTAACAAACATAAATCATTAACAATGTATCAGGTGGTATAATTTTCAACTTATTTCTTTATTCAAACACCAAACGTAACTAAAACATTATTTTTGTACTGTTATTTAACAACATAATAAAGGCAATCTGGTGAACAATAAACAACGTGACTGGTGAACAATCTGGCAAAGAGAAACATATACCAAGAATAACTCTTGACTCATCAAAAGGTAATATGGGATGTACCATGCAGCGGCACCAATTTCCAGTAAGATCTGCATTTGCCATGACAGTAGACAAATCTCAAGGCCAAAAGAATTTGTCGGAGTGGACGATCGTCAGTATTCATGCATGGCATGTTATATGTAGCATTTTCCAGAGTTAAGCGACCAACTACCTACGTTAAAAGTACGTCTTTCAAATGAAAATCCTCGACATACCCGCAATATAGTATGGAAGGAAGTATTTGGTTAAGATCCGATTTAGTCATGATAAAACTGAGTGTATTCAAATACATCCGTGGTAATAGGTCAATTGTAAAAATTACTATAATATAGCAGATATTATATTCAAATAAAATGTTAAACTAATTAAATTCATGTTTTTTGTATTTAAATAAACAGTTCATATGTACGTAAGATCGAAAAATATTCATATTTATTCAGTATGTGATTCGTATTTACATATATTTTCCTAAAAAAAAAACAATTTTTACAAAAAAAAAAAAAAAAACTGAGCGATGCTTGGTTGCCCAGGTAGGTCTACTAATGAATAATACCGGACCCAATACAGACCCCTGTGGTACTTCATGCATCGAAGACAATGCACTAAGAGAAACATCCATTCCCAGAGGATTTCAAAATCGACCGACCGTAAGTGGGTTAAATATATTTGGGTCGCTTAGAAAATCAATAAATCACAGCTGTCAGAAAAAATTTCTTCCGGGTGATGTACTCCCCCCCGATACAGAATAGACGATTGCCCGGATTACATGTTCGACCTGAGCGGCAATAATAAACCTTCTCGTTGACCAGCATAACGATTCGCTGTACTATAATGTATCTGTATATGTCTTAATGTGTCGGTTTTTGTAATAATTCTGATCTATTTATTTATTTCATGTTTCTAATCTTAATATATGTGACAAATGTTTTAAATGTGCCAAATGTGTAAAGAAGACGATGCCAGAACAGGCGGAAAGTAAGAATAACTAATAAGGATCTGAAGATGACGGTATACCGTTGAAACCGATAATCCTACACAGGAAAAATTTGGATTGTTGACTGATGATATATAAGGTAACTAACCTATTATTAATATAAATCAAATACACAATCCAGGAAGCTAAAATACAATATGCCTATTATTTTCCTACGAATGCTGATTTCAATGTGGAAAATTAAAGGAATCTTGTTAATGTTAATGTTAAAGGAATCATTAATATACATATTAGAAATTAAAGAGAACTGAACTCAATATTGTTATGATGGTTGTAATTTTAAGAAATAATAATAGAAATTTTTTGATATAAGACCAGAAAGTAACATTTTATTAAATTAAATTGTCTGAGCGGAACCACTATACCTATAATATTGTATATATTATTCTACAATACCGGATAAAAACACTGCGTAAAAAGTCCCGCAAACAAAAACAAAGTAAAAAAATTATGTTTAATCAGGTTCTGATGCATCCAATAACTACATTCTTCCTGGTCTTCAAATTTGTTGTTCTAACTTTACTTGGCTATCTGCCATTTTGTGGTAAAAGTTATTTTACCTTGTTCTCATCTACGAGCAATATCCATTAAACTAGTTTCAGAAATACATTTAATATAATAATTTCTATGCCGAGACACGCAGTGTTCAAAATAAACTACATAAAGAGCACTGACAGTAACTGTAAAAAGCGAGAAATTAAAAAAAATCAAAATTAGCCGAGTAGTCTAGGCAGTAGACAAAGTTCAAAACAACATGGCAAAGGCAAGTTTTGACAAATCTATTTTTTTAAATATAAAAAATGTGCACCAATAAATAAAAAAACTGAAATGTTTTGCCCATTTAAAATACTGGACATACAGTAGCTGGTGGAAGATACCTATTTAATGGCTTCGAATTTGACAGGTTCCGGAAGGAATTGTAAAATTATTAAAATGAAAGTTTTAAAATGTAGTTACTTTATTTAAAATAATAGATATTGGAAGCTGTGTGGATAGCTGTTGGACGATTTCAGAAAAATGATAGAATACAACAATAATCAGTTGTTTAATCAAAGAACTAAATCTATTTTTAGGTTATAGTATTTTGTTTTCTTATTAAATAATTTATTTTGTGCATTTATAACGCAAAACATAATTAACTTAGGTATCGAAATACTCATACTTTACTAAGGGACAATTTTTAGTTTTTCCTTCACAAAATATCAATTAAATATCTTGAAAACTATGAATTTGATAGTTTTCAATTGTTTTTTGTATATATTATCCCCTTCCCATCCTATACGTAAGGGGTGCTATGGCGTGTTTTATTCCCAAAATATGTTTTCATCACACTGTATCGAAATAGTTACTTTCAATATCAGCTTTGAGTATTGAAAATAGCGTTTTCTCGGTCTAGCGCTTATTATTGATTATTATTGATAGCGCTACTTTTGTTATAATCTCTAAATTAGTTATAAATTATAACAAAAGTAGCGCTAACAATAATAATTATGATTTGAAATGTCGTCTTATTAATTTATTAGATATAATAAAGATTTTAACAAAGAAACAATCGTGAGTAACAATAAAACTACATTTTGACACTATTTACAAGTATTAAATAAATAAACTTTTAACTCATTATTTAAAAAAGTACATCAGCACAAAAGTACATGTATTGCTTCCATGTAATGTTTAAGGCTATAATTCTCGGTTGAAAGCGATAACATGAGGACAAAATAAAACAGCGAAGACGAGATAAACTTATCTTTAAAAATCAATGCCTATAAATTCTTAGAATTAAGGAAGAAGTACCGTGTTAAATATATAAATATTTGTATCTCTGTTGATATTAAAATCAGCTGATCTCAATAATTTAATTAGTGCTGTAAACGAAAACTATGTTGGTATTGTACTTCAGGAATGTTACTGAGAAACTATAGGTTATTTTGAAAAAAATATTAAATTTATTCTTAATATTATTAATCACAGTGTGATGAAAAGTATCGTTACCACATGGGTCAAAAGTGGCTTTTCGATCCTCGCTGATTTTCGCCTCGGTCGTTAAACTTGAGCTCGTATCGAAAAGCGTCACTTTCGGTCCTAGTGATGAAATATGCTATTTCATCACTCCGTACCGAAAGTAGCTACTTTCGATGTCAGCTGGTAGCAACGAAAACGATCGTTTCCCAAGCTCTAATTTAGAGCAAGGGAAAAACGATCAGCTGATTTTCCCTTGCTCTAAATTTGTTTTCCCTTGCTCTCAATTAGTTTTCCATTTGCCCGCTACGCGCTCTGACGTCGCTTTGCCGTTTATTCTTACAATTTATATCAGCTGTTCTTATTGTTCAACAATGTAAACCGAAAACAGGAATAGGTATAAATGAGTTTTGCTGTGTTGTTATTATATATAATAGTTTGCATTTTACTGAGGTTTCTTCTTCAGCATTGTGTGTATTTTTGCGTCGTGATGAAAAGTACCGTTCATAACTTGTACCGAAAGTGATTTTCCGGCACTTGCTCCAATTATTCCCGTACTCGGCTTCGCCTCGTACGTGAAACTTGGGCGCGCACCGGAAAGTGCCACTTTCGGTACTAGTAATGAAATAT
>JAGFPH010000052.1:39265-53998 GCA_018207615.1 Philaenus spumarius
TGAAATTGAATGCAACCAATTTTGTCAGTGGAAAGGGAACAGAAAAATCAAACACGTATGTACACAAAAAAGTTATGATTAAAATTATGTTATTTTTTCTAACACGGAAAGTCCCTAAGTACCGGGTTTGTAACGTAATATATTATTAAAGGGCGTGGCCTCTAGTTTGAGAGGGAAATAAAAAATTAAACTCCCAGAGAAAATACAGGCCTATAAAGAGTTACCACTTTGTCCATCTATATACATAAAATGTTCGTTTGTTCAAAATCTCAAATCTCTGAAAGTTCTTCACCGATTGCTTTGATATTTTTAGCAATGTAATTGCTTGAAACACATTACATTCGAATACAAGCGTGTGTTTATATACTTTTTGATAAACAACGCCATTGTTAAACGTAAAAAAACACAAATTATATTAAATATTTTACGGCAATGGGACCGCCATACTAAATTACAAATAAATATGTTTTTTGTTGATACAGTAATCAGCTGTTTGCTCTAAGATTTCCATTAACAGCAGATTTAAAAAATTGAAACAATTATTTGTATTTATAACATTTAGGTTAGGGTTTGTTAAAGTGTAGCCTTGCTGATTCTTTTAAACTTTATTCTAACTGCTGTTATAAAATATACGAAATAATATGATTTGGACATTTAACATTATTTACCATCTTAGTGTTAAGGTTATTATAATCATACACCTTTATTATAAAGAAAACAACGTAATAATGTGTATAGAAGGTTCCAACCGGGTTGACGTAGTTTCAATTATTAAATGTATACGTTTAAATTACGTACATTGCACAGCTATTATTGGAAGATTTTCTAGTTGCTAAAATAATCAGCTGTTATTCTCGTGTATGCTATTTCTCAGTGGCATTTTTTAAATTGGTGGATTTAAATGAAAATCGACTTTGAAATAATTTATGTATATCTAATTTGTAGGTTAGCTTTAGGCGTGTGCTTAAGTTATACTACTTCTTTTTAATCATAATAAATTGATTTAGACATTTGTCATTATTTACTATTTTATCTTTGCGATTATTATACTACATCTTTTTTAAACAAAAAATTATAAAATATAATAAAGGAAGGAAGGGGTTTGGGTACGATGAACCCTTGGGCATTCTTTAGTTGTTCTTTATTTACAGTAATGTGTATAGACAAATCGTTTAATATTATTTAACATCTCAATTTTGAGGTCAAGATAATCCTTTATTATACTTCTATATGAGTGGAGAAATAAATGTGGTTGGCGTGCGATGCTTCTCTGGTAAAATTATGAAGGTTGGTTTTACGAATACGTTAGAAGCCTGGTAAACCTGGAGGTTTCTGTGCAAGAACTGACAAATTACCTGGCGAGTTACGTCCGATAATTTTCACTATACTACAATGAAAAAGTAACATCATAACATCTTTTTATTTCAGATAATAACGCATCTGCAATTAGTTCTTACATTTTGAACTCGGTGCATAACTTTATTTGATTTAAAACAATTATCTCACTATTTGGAACGTATGTCATTGTGCAATTAATTTGAGTTGTTTTGGATAGGAGTACATTTTGGTTAGTGAAGATAGGCTCAACGGTTTCTTGGATGTTATCTACGTGTAATCTTTCACTTGTGACTGTTCTATTTACTCTTATTTCAGGCTTTGGAACTAACATGTAATACATAAATTTGTCCTAATCAGCTGTTTACATAAAACTGAAATGTATTTTATTTTTTAAATCGGAGAGTGCACGTTAAATTTATAGTGTAGTGTACAGTACATTTTCTGTGTAGTTCACGGGAAAGAAGTACTTAAACTTCGTCTGCTAACAAAGAAAACGTGTAGTATAATGAAAATTATCTGTTTATAATGTCATATCCTATTTTCATTCAAAGGGTGTTAAATCATTTTTAGGTATATTAAGAAATACCGTATTTCTTTCACGAAAAAACTGTAAAACAGTCTGTAATAATGCTCGGCAGGAGCGAAACAATATTTCTTAGTTGCCTACAGTCTTCCAAGTGGCAGAGCTCTACCTACACTTCTATTACCTTTGGGCTTGAGTGGCGTTTCGTTCTTCCGCTTGCAAATAAATATAGTGCAGTTTCATAATGATAAAGGCAAAACCAAAAGCCATTAATAAAGTTGCAATACCCTTATCAATATATCCATATATACACCCTTAAGATATATTGAAAAATCTATACATTTTATAAAACACACTTCTCTCCTTCGTATTTAAAACAAACTGATATTTATATTATTTGTTTGTAGTATTCTTCCACGACGAAGTTAATGACATAACTACCAGAGTGGAGAGTAAACAACTCAAGTAGGAACACAAATTTAATGTGATCTGAACATGCTTCTACAATAAAACAGATTTTTTTGCCAGGAATAATGCAAATGATTTGAAATCACTTTTACTTGAAAGAAACTTAAATTTTGAATGTGGTGATGATCTTTTTAGATTTTTGATATTTGCATTATTGAAAAAGATGAAAAAACGAAAACTTTGATTTTGAGCTAAGTCAAAGATAAAATTTAGTTTAAAGTGTTTTTAAACTAAAAGTAGAACCACATTTGGACTGTCTCAACCTTTAAAATGAGATATTCAGAATAATTTTCTGATCATTATTACTGGAGTAATCTTGTTACGCGTTTAACATTGCTCTTATGGGCGTTGAAATCCAAAATGGCCGTTAGGTCAGCTGAACCTTAAATTAAGGGTCGGCTCGAGCTGTCGGCCATGTTGGCTGACACTCCATAAGACCAATGTTAAATTAAAATCCATATTTTTCCTTTATTTTTGATCGGATAATTTTGAACGATATGTCATTTTAAAGCTATGGCCAATATGCATGCAAATGGCTTTTCCAAAACTAAGAAAAACATTTTGTTTAATATTTATTAACAATTTAAAACATTGATTTTTAATATTTTTTTATGTTGTCACTATTAGTTATAGCGAAAAACTAGCAAGCCATTCACATAAAGAATTTCGTCCCCAAGAGTTTGGTATTTTTTTAAAACGCTATTAGAACAATTGCGGGTTTTAAATGTATTTAGGCTAAGCAATGTCCGTGTAACCTACTGCTGCTATAGGGAGTCGCAGGTTGCTTTCTGTTTTACTAGAGCCGACCCTTAAACCTTTAGACGATACATATAATATAAAAAACTTGCATTACGATGTTGTGGCATATCATTGCGATGTTTATCAATCAATTTATAATTTATAATAAATGTAAGCGTGGCTTGTTCCAACGGAAACCTTCATGGATGGGGGTGGAGAAATACCATATAACCAACATGGGGCTATGGATTTATAGCGGAAAGCACGGATAATCTACGCTTAAATCAGTATACGGTATATATAATAAATGCAAACCTGGTTTGCCCATACGCAATTATAACTTCGTAACTCATACTCGCAGCCCAATATGAGTTATATGGTAGTCCTCTATCTCTCATCCGTGAAGAGGGTTTCGGTTTGGAACTGCAGGGGGCCGAAGTTGGTGTCAAAGAGAGCACCACACCAATGCACATCTTATGGGAAGTAGGTGAAGCAGCCGGGAATCGAGTGCCGAAGTGGTCAAGATTTGCCAAGAATGTTCCTGAATGATCCAGAATGTTCTAGAATGTTGGAGAAGTTATAGAATCTTCTAGAAGGTTCGAAAATGTTCAAGACGATTCTAGACCATCGAGAGGACTTCTTGTTTTGGGAACGTTCTACAAAAAAGAAACGGGCTATGAAGCTAGAGACCTACAACTTTACTAAATATTTGTATTTTTATTACTTACACCTAAGGTGTAAAATATTAATCTTAGAGAATGTTTTAGGTAAAGTGTAGACGTGAAATGCACCTCAAACAACCTGGAGGAAATAGTGGGTTAGGCTTACTACTGGCGCATAGCTGATCATGTACTGGTATGTAAGCTAAATGGGAAACACACTTTACGTTTCAGTGCCAGTGAACTTTCAATATTTACCCGATATTGCTTTCATTCATTTATTCATATCTACGAGCGGGTACCTCTACTAGAAATCGATAAATTTAAAATGTTACTGCATCACAGTTTATTACTTGTCCGACAAGCACTTGACAGATTTTTTTTTATTTTAAAGACCGGAGGATGAACTCAGAACTTTTAATATTTGAAAATTGTAGACAGAAAAGCAGAACTTAATTTGTAATTTGTATCTTTATGTAAACGCCTACTGCGCAGAGTATATTGTTAATTATATATTTATACAGTATGTTTAACCTCAAATCGTGTCTAACCTTCCACTACAACTTCCTCTCTTGTTAACCTTATGTTAGATATTTCCTGTAATAATATAACATATTACTTAACGAGTTCCTGTATTGTTTATAGTTTGACTCTACTTAACACATGATGTTTTAGAACTCTCTACTAATACTTTCAGGTGTTATTTCTGAACCAAAGACAATTCAAGATAACATTATGAAATAAAGTCCCTAGTTTTTATGAAATAAAAAAATACAGCTGCCATTTTTATTTTTCACTTGCCAAATTTTACTTAAAAAACTGATTGATATATAAAGTTGATATTTTGCACAGTTTAATAACATTATAGTCTGTCCCGTAATTCTCTGGTACCGCTTTGTAGAATAATTGTACTTCAGGTAAAAATAAGATAAAAGTTCCAGAAAACTTCCGAAAAAATTTCTTTTCCCATTTATGCGCCATTTTTTTAAAGTAATATCTTGAAAGGAGATAAGATAATGAGATCAAATTTAGTTATGAAGTTATAGTTATCAAACTATATATTATATGATATGTAAACCAGAGGACTCAAAATCAGTAGGCCTACATTCTTTTGTTTATTTTCAAAATTGCTGCCATTAGATTTTGTAATGTTAAATATCTCTAACATTAAAGATCTTTAACATTAAATATCTTTAACATTAAATATATCTAAAATTAAATATATTTCTAACATTAAATATCTGTAACATTAAATATCTTTAACATTAAATATAATTAACATTAAATATATCTAATATTTTAAAGTTAACCAGTTAAGTTGACGAAAAAATGCTATTTGACAAAAAAGTTGTACTTCTCAGTTATTTGTCATTTTTCTGTAATGGATAACCGAGTTATCGGCAAAAATAAAAAAAATTATATTTCTTGGCAGTTGTCTAATACAGACACAATTTTATTGACTTACAATATACTAAAATAGAGTGGCATTACAGTAAGTGTTTTTAATTACACTTATAGTATTAAACTAACATATTATAGGCAATTTTGTTGCTTTAATTGATTAAAATCAACGGTTATGGGAATAATTTACTTCAATCTGATTTATGGATTAAGACAACTAGGATAACGAGGATTGGCTTATAAGATATTAAGGACAAATTCAACATTGTATAATGAGAAAATGTATAATCTCAACAACGTTATTATAATATCCTAACATAAAAACAGTTGGTTGTATTGTAATGAATGTATTTACCAAAATATATTTAAGAAAAAATGTGCTTGATTAGAATCAGCTATTTTACCCGGATTTACGATTAAAATCTATTTTTGCGAAATCTATTATTAGTGAACTTCCATGTCCCCATAAGAATATGTACCTACAAATTCTCTTTTTTTATATATCTACAGAAGTTTTTGTTCTACGTTGATTTTATGTGTCAGGACAGAACTCTTTATATATAGACTAGGGGCTTCAATTATTTTTCACTTTGCTCACCATTCGCGGCAAAGCAAATTCAAACAGATTATTGTATACTTTGAAATTGTCATGGATAAGACGATTGATTAGGATAGAGGTACGGTAAAGCTAGAGTTTTTGTGTGAATGACAGGATGATTTTTATATAATAGAGAGATATTAACCTAACCTAAAACCCTGTTGGTTGTTTTAGTAACAAAATTAACCGTTTTAAATTTGATAAGTTGGTTGATATCGTAATGAATGTAAACGCATTCAAAAAACATGTGTTGCTGAAGACAAATCGGCTGTTTTAACTATTATAGGGCTGGGGGAATAAACCCCCGTATTTTCACCATTTTTACGATTTAAAATCAAAATTTGCAAAATCCTTTCTTTTGTGCGTCTATGGCACCATAAGAATATTCCTTCAAATTTTCTTATTTCGATTTAAAGTCATATTTGCTTAATTCGCAGTTGCTCATAACAATTGTGGCGTAAAACTGAAAATATTCGCTCTCAAATTCACCCTACTGTTTGCCTTTGGTGAGGTTAAGTTGCAATCAGGAAGGGGAGTTTTGAAGAAGCCGTTATAATCACAAATTTGCTTTACGAGGGTTTCTAGATGATCTAATAGTTTTATGCATTTTCGAGTATTAAATACTGTTTTTGTAGGCCTACAATACAAATACAGTATTGTAAATATTATAAACTATTGCGTGATTTTCCCCTTTCTTCCACCACACTTTTTATTACACCCAAGCTATGTTACAAAGAGGCAATTTAACAATTTAACTCAAAAACTATCAACCAGTTGTTGATGAAATGTTTACTGAAGTGTTAATCACTGTTGCCCGGGTAACATGGTCTATGTTCCTTATTCTCTTTCAAAACCGACAGATCTGTGATCGAAAAAGTGAAAAATTCACCATTTTAATTGCAAACCGTACAGGATAAAGCAAACAGCAGACTGAAAAATGTTTTCAGCTATTTTAAAAACTCGGTGTGATTAAGAACACACGATAAAAGTGTAAACTTCTTTGGTGATATTACCTAATATTTTATATAACAGTATTTGGGTATTGGCTATTTATATAATATTTAAATTAATCAAATTAATAGTAAGACTTAGAGCGTAACGATTTTTTGATCCCGTATATAGTGGCTAGTCAGGCGAGCCATTATAAGTTTTAACTTAAAAAATCTGTGAGAACATGTTCTCTATCTATTATGATTTTGTAACAATAACGGGTTTTATCTTAGTCTACCACAAAACACATGATTAGAAAACAGCCCAAAACGATTAGATGCGCAATTTACTGTGTGTATTTGAGAGAACCAAATTTAGACGGAAGTTAAGTCTCTCTCTAATATATAAACACGTACTGTACCTGTCATTTATGCAAACACTCCGGCCCTATTGCGCATGCGTCAGGGCCACCACTCTGAACCGACTCAAGTGCCTCTGTCCTCATCAGAGTATCTGTTTGAATTTCCTTCTCGCGAATGTAGATGGAAAGATGTTAGAACGCCACCATTGAGTACAAAACCAAAAACTGTTTCCACTTATAGTCCAATACTTACCTAACAAGACATTTTTATGTTAAGGTTAGATAGAACGCTCTGACTCAGAAACCAGCACAATCTAAATTAACAATTCGTTGTTTACGAGGTAAAACAACCGTCAAAATTACAATAATTCGATTACGCAGCTGTCATGAGTGTAACGAATTTCCAAAATTAAGTTTATATGTTTTGCGGTTTCAACCCAAATATTTGGGAAACTGGTCTACTCATGATGGTGCTGAATATCCACGAAGGTGCCTGCGAATACGAAATATGTTATTAGAATGTGTTTGAACATCAGCCTCCAGTTCTAGCATACGCGCTGCTTCAATTCGCTCGCAATGCAAAAATTCACTTTGCGAGTTCGCACCTTGACATTGCGCATTTGGATTATGGGCTGCTCAGCTACGATCGCAGCGGACAAACTCGACCGCCGTCGGCTTCGAATCTAAATCCACCCCCACGGTAAAATCCCCGATGTGGATTTGATCCTGGTACTTTTATGGTTTTTACGTTTTGATAGATTTTGAGGGAACCTGACTGGCAATAACCTCATGTAAACAAACTAAATGTGCAGAATGATCTCCTAAATTAATGTTTTTAGATAAAACCCCAAAAACGTTTCATTCTGGTTAGAACTATCTAAAAAAAACTTGCTTCAGGTTGTTTCATTTTTTGGCTAACGAACTCGGCCAAGCGACTTAAAAAACCAACATGTGTACCAAAGGTGGGCCAAATCGGACATTAAATGCAGCCGTTAGAGTGCGAACACATGTAACTTCCGTAACTTTTAGGCAACGGAAAGTATAGAAAGATGAAAATTTGGCAATGTCTTTGTAACTTTGTAGCTGGAATGAAACCATACATTATCTCTTAACATGGTTGCATACTTTTCAGCATTTAAATTACCATCAATTTTATGAATGGTTCAAATTTTAAAATTTAGAATGCCTACCCATTAATTTATTTTTTGAGATCTTTGGGTGTTGCCCTCAACCATCCAATGAGGATTTTGGTCTGACCAATAACGGTAGTTATGTTGATTTACTGAGCCATTTAACACAAAAGGGGCTTCGCGTCTAAACACAATATTTTTTTTAAAGTTCACCTCAAGATTCGCCGATCAAAGTTAACAGTTCTTGGTGTAAATGTATCTTGAAAGGTTTTAACTTGTTCTCTTGCAATATTCGATGAACCGAGGCAACACCTAGATTCTAATTTTTCCACTTCTCTTATAGATACATTAGGATTCTCAACAAAGGCTTGCATCACCTAGAGTGAAACATTTTTTGTAGTTTTAAGCCTTCCAAAAGTATATACCAGGTGTTCCAAAACATCATTCACATTTGTTGTTTCTTCAAACCATCACTGTAGACTTCGATATGGAAGCGCTATTTTGAAACGTATCGTTAAATAAATGGACCATATCTACATACGATCTTGTTAAATCAACGTATCCGAGTATTCTTAAAATTGTTATTCGCTCAAATTCGGTTCCATTCCATTACAGCAATAAAACAGAAGAAACAAATTTATGAGCATTTTCAATTTTGTTAAAAGCAGTTCAAAAACCAACTATCAGGAGCCTACTTGTTTCTCTTATTTACTGCATTTGTGTTAAGAGGAAGAGAATATTTGTGGAATGATATCATCACAATGAATGTTCCGACTAAACAAAACAAGATATTTCGTCCTTGGAGGGGAGGTAGTATTGAAAGTTTGTTAAAGTAGTTACTAATCATCCAAAGACATTCTCAAATTTTCACCTTTTTTCTTTCCACTGTCTAAAAGTTACGGAAAGGGTCCCATAGTTTTGGAAAACCTGGTATATCATGTTTTATGACACCCCAAAACACGACCATGATCGGTGCTCATGGACCACTTCCGACCTTAGGTATTACCATAAGAGTCACTGCAATAGCTCATCTTTCCTTTGGGATTTCGCTAATAACTAGAATTATTTATACAACCCGCGCGGACTAGCATAAGGTCACCAGATTTTTTTCACAGTCACAATTTTTTACGTCGTGTCACGAATTTTGTAGAGGGTTAAAACTATATATAAAACTAAAAAAAATACAACGGTGTAATTTTGGTTGAACGTCAAATTCGACTTTTAGACACCTCTTAGTTATATTGAAATATACCATGCAGTTAGTCCAGCGAACGATTTTATTTGGTGAAGCAGGTTTCTCCTACAAGAGACATTTTGGCTTCGGATTATGGCGCGACAGTGAGTCAGCTCGTGGGAGGAGAAGGGAGGGGTGATTGATTGATTTGTTTTAAGGAGCATCTTGAGATAGTTGAGTAGTGTATCCGGACAATGTTAAGGCTTTGTTTTGGGATGTTTTCTCATTCAGAAGCAGGTTACACTTTCCACTAACAGCAGAGTAAGTAGGCTACAACATAATAGGTCAGTGCTGGTGACCTTTAGTCGAGTGTTACATGCTGCTCATGACCTTGCTTACAGCTAAACTTTCAAATCAGAGACTTTCCTGTATACAAGACCCTTTCATGCTGTAAGAATATTAGTCGAATAGGAAAGATAAACATTCGCCAACATACGAATACCAACTTTTCTATTATTACTCTTGAAGCTGATTTTTTCAATCAGCTCTTGTAACTTAATAAAACATAAGCAATATGTTTGTATGTTTTTCAAATCATATGTATTTTTTGGATTAAAAGTTTATTAATTCAAAAAGCAAGAAAAATCTAAGAATACAAGTACCTCCGTCATTTAATAGAAAGATCTCATGTATTATTTTACCACAATAAAACAAGAAACACATGAAACACTCATCATGTAAACATCTAATGCTATCATTGCATATTATTTTATATCAAATAATTGTTCAGTGGTCTAATCAAGACGTGCTGTCTTAGCATCGCCTACATGATTTCGTGTGCCTTATTTAGCACCTAGTTCCTCGATATAAAACCGTTACTTGAGCGAGTAAAGTGTAGCGGAGGTGTTTCCCAGTGGGCAGAAAATAAAATGTCTAATACCAACCCCACGCAATTCCTTAGTCTTATTCTCTTTATTGTTTGAATCTGTAGTTGCCAACTTTAAATTTACAGTGCACATACAGTACAAACTTTTATTACTGTTTAACTCTAGCCCTTATCGTACTTTTTTTAATGGTGAAATTTTAAAGTAGATTATCACAAAATCCATTACACAAAAAATAAATCACTTAAAAATTAAATAATACTAGTCCGATCTTTATGAGTTCTTTTACATTTTCGGGTCATGACTACTTAATTTTCCAACGCAAAATATAGTTGTAAAAGATTAGTTCTAGTTAGACGGATTTTTTCTTCTCAATTTTTTACATTATTGACGTGAAGCTCAAAATGGCAAGCCATTAGAAACTAATGAAAATAAAGGAGCTATATAATTAAGAAACACCTCTTAATTGGGCAGCTGGGCTCCAATATATTAAAGTTGTCCCAATGAAGCACCTATAGCGGGTCCAGTTCATACTTCAATATACATTGTATTTTAAGCATTTAGCGGTTATAGTTTCAACAATGTTAACGATACAGGTTAAACCAATGTTTGTTACTAGTATACCGTGTTTTAAGTCAAAATTTTGAAAACAGAGGCGATATTGCAAATGTATTTCGGTCTGCACTAAGAAACTCCACACACGTACAGGCGGCTGTCTCAACAATTAATTATTACAGTACTTGAAATTCGACATACTAGAACAAAGCATGATGGCATCCTTGTATAGTGGCGCTGTTTGAGTTTAATAAGGAATTGTTGTTGAATAATTCAACACCTGGACAACGGAACTATGATAATAATATTTATATTTTTTACGCGAATACATATTTTATACATAAAATAACAAACAGAGAAAAGGAAACTGAAAAAATAATATTACATAACTTTAATATCACAATTAAATTTATCCAAAATTAATAACATAATTATTTAATCTATATTTATTAAATATGCAAAAATAGGTCCCCATCTTTAGGACTAACCTGATTAGAATTTACTTTTACATTCAATACGTATAGCTGGATAAAAGGAAAAACGAAGAATAGCCATTGGTGCTTATACAATTGAAATAGAAACTATGATATAAAACCATATTAACAATGATTCTCGCTTAAAATAAAATTTTATGAAACAACACATATTAAATAAAAAACTTTTGATCTTTAAAATAATATACAGTATTTTTCAAAATATTCGTCTTTTACTTCAACACATGTGCAGTACTAACTGTTTGCATAAATCATTCATTTAATGTTTTGACTACATAACTATATTTATTTTGGCAAGAAGTTAAATAGCTTTAGCGTTAAAAAAAAATGAAATAAATTGTCTTACCTGTAATCCTTCTTTCAACGTGAAAAGGAACTACATTTATGTATAAGTTTATAATGTATTTGTATTTTATTTCCGTTGAAGATCAAATGATAAAAATTGTGGTAGTATGTTACATGTATCGACATCTTGGCCGTGTTCCCGTCAATTGGCCGTTCCGCTCCAGTTAAGAAGCAGGCAGAACTATTGGTGCCCAAGAATTGGATTTGAGTTGAATAATTGGGCAAGTTGGAGTCGTGGTCACTGCGCATGTCCAACAAGAAGGAGAGAAAGTATTAAGTGTTGCAAATCCCAGTGCTTTTATGAAAACGCATACTATACACATTTTATACAGGTTAAAAAGTACTTGGCGTTTGAAAATCGTGAAGGGCTTATTGAGAATTGTCTTTTAATTTGGGCTTAGAAATTATACAAAAAGCACCATTAGGACCAACATACAAATCGAAGAATTTTTTACGTAAACAAAATTCTTTATTACACTTACAACAATAGAACCGACCAATCAGGCATTTCTATAATTTAAAAAGTTGTTATTTTATTTTATACAGTTTTCTAATAAAATTTGTATTTATTTAAATGTATTTTTTCTGATAGTTCATTTCATTATAAGTAAGTTTAAAAACTTCGATCGCGCATGACATGAGTTTAGCGAATTTCCAAAGTTAAGTTCAACGTTTTAGAGTTTCAACCAACTATTTGAGAAATTGTCTACTCACGAAGGTGCTGAATAGCAGCCTGCGTGTACTAAATATATTAAGAATTTGTTTGCACTTTATCTTCCAGCCCCAGCTCACACGCTTACTTCGTTCCGCTTGCAGCTTAGGAATATGGACAAACTCAACCGCCATAAAATCCCCCACGAAATTTGAACCGGGTACTTTTATGATATTTTTGCTTGATAGATTTTGAGGGAACCGGACGGGCTATAACCTCTTGTAATCTCCTTTATTTACCGGTATCTATTTAGATAGAACCAGAAATGTTTTTATTCTAGTACGAAAGATCTAAAACCCCGTGCATCCGGTTGTTGAATTTTTTGACTAATGAAAATTTCGCTATGTGAGATTGAGCCTCGACCTTGCAGCCTCTGATTATGGACAAACTCGCTTCGTGAGTTGGCATCACAGCCGTCGGCCTCGGACCAGAAGCTGCCTTACGGTAAAATCCCCATGAGGAATTGAAGGAGGTACTTTTATGGTATTTTATGTTTTGATCGATTTTGGGGGACCAAGTGGGCTATAAAATCGAGTAAAAACAAAAAATTACAGAGCAATCTCCTTTATTAATTTTGTTGGATAAAACAAAAAAAAGTTTTATTTTTGTACGAAAAATCTCAAAAGAAATATTATTTAAGGCAAAAACCGTGCTACCTGTTGATGAATTTTTGGCTAAAGAACTTGTCCAAGTGACTTGTATGTTCCAAATTTGGATCAATCGGACGTAAAATGCTGTCGTTATATAGGTGTCGTGCCATCTCGTCCAAGTGCCATCTCGTCCAGTGCTATCTCGTCCAAATTCCACGAACGTAGGGCGGGAGGTTAATTCTCTACCTGCCAACTAGTGCCATCTCGTCCAAAAACCTATGCTATTGTTTACTTGACAGGTTTACAAAAACTATTGGAACGTTTAATTCTTTGTATTAAGAGTCTTCTATACATTGCGTAAAACAGCAAGGTATTTGTTTACTTTAGAGTGTCAATCAAAACTACTATAAATACACAAACCTTAACTTTTTTCTTTATAAATAAAGTAGGCCTATTTATACACTTCGTAGAAACGAACAGTTTAGCCAACTCAACTACAAAGTTGTACATACGTTTTTAAAGTACAAACATACTGTTATCGGCCAGGTTAAGTAAAAAGTAAACATACTGTGACTAAATACTATAGGTTAGAACCTTTTAGTTTTTTTTTTTTTTTTAATTTTAATTATATAAAGTGATAATAACGAAATATAATCATACTGTTATCGGCTAGGTTAAGTAAAAAGCAAACATACTGTGACTACATACTATAGGTTCGAACCTTTTGTTTTTTTAAAATTTTAATTATATAATGTGATTTACACTCGTATGATTTACACACCGCCCCACAATTTCTCCGCGCTTCTTTTAATTTTTCTTTGTATACCGAAAACCGTTATATAAAAGACTAGGTTGGCCTCTTATGGTGGTCGAAAACTCCATATTCCTATAGATATTTACACCTCCCGATCAAGTATACAAATGAGGTTTAAATTGGCAGTGTCCACATGTATACAAAGGGGTGGGAGAGCGGTGAGGGTGCTAGGCGAGGGCGCACAACCACAGGCTAGCTACGTTGCCTTCCTCAACCCTTGTCAAGTTTTCACTTGGACGAGATGACACTAATTAATGTGTTCATTCAACTGTAAAACTGAGCTGGACGAGATGGCACTCTTTTCTAGGAAATAGGGTGTTGGATGAGATAGCACTTGGACGAGATGGCACTACATCGTTATATAGAGTGAGAACACATAAATACATTTTAATAACACCCCAAAACTTGTTCTATGAACCATGCTCGGTGATCATTGACCACTACCGACCTTAGGACTTACCACTGCAATAGCTCATCTTTCCTATGAAAATTCGATAATATCTAGAATTATTGATGAATTTGTATCAATGGATTCACTGCTCCTTCCGTAGGCATAACTATTATTCACGAGCGTCCCGATTTCGGGTCAGAAAAATATCGTCACCTTAGCTGCACTTATTAGGAGAGGTTTTGCGTTCCTCGCGGTCCCGAATCAAACAAGCATAAGATTTTCACCAGCAAACAAAACACATATACCCATTCACATTTGTCACGTACATTATTTACAATTTCATTTTCCTTTAACGGCCGTCAAATAAAAATAACAATCCTAAAATTTATTAATGCTATCAAAGTATGTTGTATTTTGATTTGTGTGTTTTGGGTACTGATGTTTCTCTCTATTATATAACAAAATCCTGTCATTCACGCTCAAACTCTGGTCCTTCGGCGCATACATCCGAGTGCCCCGATCCAAGTACCTCTGACCTAATAAAAACTTTAGCCCTACTGCCAATGCGTCAGGATCCTGATCACCGCTGTCCCCTAACTATACCCTAACCCGATCCAAGTACCTCTGA
>JAGFPH010000052.1:54008-67469 GCA_018207615.1 Philaenus spumarius
TAATAAAAACTTTAGCCCTACTGCCAATGCGTCAGGATCCTGTCACCGCTGTCCCCTAACTATACCCTAACCCGATTCAAGTACCCAATCCATTCCGTGTTAATAGGCAAATAATAAAATTTGTTATGCATTACATGCCCCTGAGGTTGGTGAACGAAGCGAACGGGTGAGGTATTTTATACAGTTATTCATTAGTTTTAACTTTAAGTATGTTAAGTTGCTTTTTGTTTTGAGTCTTATTTCTGGTTACATAATTTTAAGATTTGTTTTAATGTTTTATTATTTTTAATTAATGTGTTTTTGGTTAGTATTTTTGTTGTTTATTTATTTAATATTATCATTTAATATTGTTGAGTTATGTATGATGATTACCAGAACGTAGATATCTCCTTTTATGTTAATATACAAGAAATTAAAAATTTTAATCAGAATTTAGACTTTAAACATATCAGGCCATGATAACCAAATATTTGTTTTTGCCTTTAAAACATTAAATAATAAATAACTTAAGTAAATTTTAAGTAATTTTGTAACACAGATAAAGGTAATATTACTGAAAATTAAAATTCTCATCATCAATAGTTTTTAGTCACTAAAATAAGGAACTTAAGCTGAGTAGGTCTATAGTAAAAATCCCATAGTAGCCTTCATATCACTAGAGCACGTAGAGAGGGGTCATTACATGTATATGAAATTCCATTACTCTCCGCTATGACGTGAAAATGGATTTCGTTTCCATAAAAAGTGTGCTATAAAATTGTCCAAATTTGCGTTTCGACTCAAAAAGTCTCTAGCAAAAAGTTCCCAATTAAATAGCTCTGACGGTTAACAAGTTATGAATTTATCATCCTTTTGGAGGAACCCAAATTATAAATCGACCCTTTCAGATTTTTACGTGGTCTACGATACCCAAACAAATTTAAATTTTAAAACACGTTGGGAAGTATGCTAAACATTTCAAACAAATACAACAAAATTCTCATTTTTATATAAGAGATTGAGGTTGTTTTACAATAGTCTAGTTTATTTTACCCTTAATAGTAGAGCACATCTAAACGAGCCGACGCTGTGGACTCATTGTACTTCGCGATATGCAATGCACATTTTATTCGAAACATCAAAATAGCAATCAAAAGCGTTATGGAATTACGGTATATGTTGTTTGTCAGCTTTTTAAGGTAATTGCTTTTATTCATTTTGTATCACAGATTGCACGACATCATCAAATATTTTTGTTTGGTTATCTTGACCGAGTAAGACCACTTATTTTCGTAGCTATTCGGAAACGGAAGATTTTATCTGTTGGAAATTTAATAATGTAATCCTACATTGGAACATCTGTAGTTAAATTATTAATATATTTTCAACGAATTGTGTCCTAGTTCACACGGATTTAAAACACTTAAAGCTGTTTTATATTTAATGGAATCTTTTAGAATAGAAAATTACTCTACTAACAGCTGTAATTAATAGCTGATATTTAACAGCTGTAAAAGTTCATCGTTTAGCGTCATAATAACTCACTGATATAAAAATGTTCATATTTTAATTACAGTTCACAACCTGAAAAAAACTAGTATCGAGGAGTAGATTCATCCTTGCTGAGTATCATAAATTTAACTACCAAGTAAACCATACTGCTTATATCTATAAATATTCTGTATAAAGTCTGTGGTTGGGTTTGTATCATCCGATTTGTATGTAGTTCGATATGCACGCCCAGACTGACTGGCAGATCGGGACCAAATTTGGCACAGTGACTAATTAACACAAGAGAAGTAAAAATAGATCGGTTACATTTAAGGAGTTAAAATGGGGTAACTACGTCAAAATAGTACGTTTCTGTTATGTTGAACAATTATTTCTTATGTGTTATATAAAATATTAGAGTCCTTGCATATTGATTATTTGAGATTAAGGGATAAAAATGAGGATATCAACTCCTAAAACAATAAATATTTACCCATAGATTTAGTTCTGTTTAAAGGGTTAAAATGAGAATAGCTATTGCTATACATAAACAAAGTAAATTCCACTAACTTCCTTCAAGCTAGAGAGTTGAAATTTTGAACATATTCTTAGATGATGTACAAAGAAGAGAAAATTTATTTACATTTCGATCTAAGGGGTGAAATGGGCTAACTACTATTAAAAGATAAATAATAATTCGCAGCTAGAGACCTAAAACCTGGCACACATTACTCTTAAGTTATATATAGAAAAAAAAAAGAAAAAAAACAATAGCATTTAGATTATTTGCGTCTAAGGGGTAAAATATTTTTCGTAGCTAGTGTTTTAAAATACACGTAAAGATATACATACACATTAAAAACTGAGGGTTTTGAAAATTTTGTATTTTCATTTTCGCCTAGGAGTTAGGACTTGTAAATTACGAAGGTAAGGTAACATTCATTCATTCTATAGGTGTATTTGCTCATACACACAGCTAAGAAAGAACGTTTGCCGATTCATTTTCTAACGGTGGAAACGTAACAAAATGTAAATGTTATTATTTTTTGTCCAAACAAAAACTATTTTGATCTAAAAATTCGTTACATACTATCTCTAGGTTAGGTAATGGTTTTAGACAAAGATCTACTTAACATAATTTAATTAAAAAGATGGCTATATCATTGTATAACATTATATTATTCCTGAAATATTGTAGCGAAGCAACTGTATTTTAACAATCCAATCTTTGTATTTAAAACCTTTGCCTTTGTTGGTATACAACAAACTAAAAAGAATATTTTTACGGAAATTTTCTCGCAAATTGTAAAAAAGTAGGCAATCTAATTTTTGAAGTTAAAACCATTACCGTTGTTTCAATACAACAAACTGAAAAATAATATTTTGCTGGAATTTTCTCGCAAACTGTAAAACAGTAGGGAATCTAGTTTTTGAGGTTAAATCATTACCGTTGTTGGTATACAATAAACTGAAAAAGAATATTTTTACTGGTTAAAGCTATTATAGTTGTTGGTATGCAACAAATTGCAATGGAATATTTTTACTGAAATTTTCTTGCAAACTGTTTAACAGTAGGCAATCTAATTTTGTTGTGTACTTCTTGCACTCGTTCGTTTTTCTACAAATGCGAATTATAAGTAACAAACAAGGTTTTGTTGATAATCTTGTACCACAATTTAAGCTTCTAATAAAATGCTTACACGACTCTAGGATTATTGAATACAATGCCTGCAAAATGCATTCACTGATCCAATCTACGCAGGCTTGTAGTTGCAGTACCTTCCCCCCCCCCCCCCCCCCGCCACTATCGTCTATGTAATCACATCATTTAATTTGTACATAATGCTCTCTGTTTCTTATTTTGTATGTATATTTGCTTTAATTCACGTTAAAATGGATAAATTACTATGAACGTTTTTTCGATCATTATTAAGATATAATTAGAGCTAGCTTATTATGTTAGGCTCTGTTGCATTGAAGCTAAACCACGTTGCTACGTAAACAAACATATTTTATAATTTATTTTTTATAGAAAACTAGAGGAAACCCCTGCGTGTTCCGCACTCAAAAATTGTTGGAACTTTCTTTACACATAATCATATTATGTTTTCTTTATAATAAAGATGTAGGATTAATAATAATCCCAAAGCTAAGATGGTAAATAATGTTAAATGTTCAAATCAAATTATTTCGTATATTTTATAACAGCAGTTATAATAAAGGTCAAAAGAACCAGCAAGGCTCTGTTCTACACTTGAATACAAATCTAACCTAAAAGTTAGAAATACAAATAGTTGCTTCAAAGTTTGAAATCAGCTTTTAATGGACATCAGCTGTTTTATCTGTTATTTTATTCAATTGGTTGCTATGGTAATGAATGTAAATACATTCAAGAAATATGATGGTTCATCAATCTAGGCCTGACATTAGAATTTTTTCCGACTAAATTTACAAATATCGAAATAAAAATGTTTTTATCCAAATGAATATAGCCTATGTTACTCAAGGATTGTGTAGCTTTTTATTAGTAAAACTATTTTTCAATCGGTTCAGTAGTTCCAGAGTTTCAGTAGTTATCCCCCTACATAAAAAAATATCTCTTATCAATACTAGTATAGTATAGGTTTAATCATAACTTCGAAGGAAGGATGGTAAATAATATTAATTGTCTAAATAAAAATATTAAGTTTATGATGTTAAAGCATGATTATTAAGCATTTATAATAAAGGTTAAAAAATATTATGACTAGGGTGTATGAATGTGTTTTGTACAGTCAGTCGCCGGCAGCAAAACTACAAACACAACGGGATCTGCAAGGACGACTAGAGCGACAGTGCATTGTGTTCTTTAGTACAGTAGTGGTGTCTTTTTGCATTCAGGCGTCGAATTGTTTTTTAGGGGTGTAAATGGAAGAGACGAGGGAAGAAACCAGAGCCAATGGGGGTAGACTAAGGAAGAAATACAAACTAAAAATAAATAAGAAATTAAGGGATATAAACAATAGTAACAGCATAATATAAGGGGTCCAGCCAAACCACAGTTCATTTTTATTTGTGTACCTTAAATAAAATAAATAAGAAAAATAGAATTTTGGTAAAGTAATTTGGAAGGTCCAATCACGTTGATGGAGGCGTTATTCGACAAAATTATAATAATACCGGGGATGAGGAGGTGGTGCTTGAAATAGTTGAAAAACATTTAATGGAGCATGCAAGGGAATGGTGGCAGATTACTAAAGGAAATAGGACTAAAGATAATAAATTTAGAGAAATATTGGGGATACGAAGTCCAACAGCAAATGAGGGACCAGTTATAGCACCAAAGGTTATAGTCCAGGGGTAAATGGCCTAAGTCAGAATATTTCTGTAAAATTGCGCGAAAAGAAGAAAATGTATCCCCTCTTACCAGAAATGTTTGTATTTGTTTAAACATAATGTGTAATTTTGAAAAGGAAGTGCAAGCTTCGAGGTGATGATAGCATTTCTGGAATTTTGATAGTATCAGTTAAAAAACCTAACCTTCAAATTAAAAATATAATTGTTTCAATGTTAAAATCAGCTGTTAGAGGAAATGTCACTGGGAATTACTCCTATTATGGAGGTTAAAGTGAACAGCTGATTATCGTACCTACCCCAAACATCTTCAATCAGTTGAAGTGAAGTGTGTACGTTAAATGGAAAAATATTTTACCTGGACAAATAGTACATGTTGTACAAATTTAATGGCCTAAATTTTCTTTCAAATAATTTGTAAATTTCAGTACTCTCCTTTTAAACTATTTTGAGGCAATACTTTTTGGATTTTTATATAATACAAGATAGTGTGAACCTTTTTTTAAATAATTTGACTTACTACTTAAAATTGTATATGTAGTTTGTAGAAGGAAAAGTTTGTAACGATTTAACTCAAAAACTACTAATCCAATTTGATGAAACTTTACTGAGGTGTTTTAAACATTGCCGCCTGATTGGTTGATTTTTATTTCACCGAGCTTTTGAAAATCGCATTAAGCGTTAGTTAAAAAATAAAATAATTGTAGAAATGCCACAATTTAGTAGTCTTTTTTATAGCTTAGACTAAACCGTTTAAGATAAAACAAAATAGTAAATTAGCAGCAGATTTATAAAAACATTCCAACCTTCCCTGAACTGTATACTACTATATTTTTAAAATAACCTATAGACTTGTTTTCCTTCGTCAGCTCCTCCACATTTATTAACCCTCCTACCACATAACCACACCCAAGTAAATAACGGTTCTTGTTAGCACCTCATTCTTAGAAATGTAACTCATAAGCTCTGAGTGACTAAAATATTGTAAGCCTAAGGTTAAATACTTTGTTATGAAAATCAAACATGGGCTTGAAGTGAAATGTTTGGTTTGGTCTTTCGTTTGAATCAATCTTTCGTCGTACAAAATATATGAACATTTTGCTAAACAAGACAGATAAATACATTAAATACTGTGCTTTAATAATTTGAATTTACAAGTTAACACTAAAAATACCAATATCCTGCACTTTGGTCTGAGTGCAGAAGCTGGAATCACAGCTGCTAACATCTTTATGGGTGAAGATCAACTAGAAGAGGTCAGATCAGTAAAAATTTTATGTCTAAATATATGATGATTCCCATGAATCAAATTTGTGGGAAATAGCTTCAGGTATTTTTGTTCTTCAAAACTTTGCTAAACACAAGTTAGCTGTAGCAAGCATATACTGAAAACCGTGTGTTCCCATCTAAAATATGGTGCTATATTATGATGAAATTGAGCTAAACTGCAAATCCAAAGACTATTTTTGTCATGCAGAAAAGAGCCAAACGTTTAATTTCATATTTGAGCAATGGCCTGCTACGCAGGGATATATTTAAAGCAGAAAACTGCTTAACATTTCCCTGTATTTAATGTAAATGGTAGACTATTACTGCCATTATAATATAATGGTGGAGTACTGTTTTATCTGTTATGATAAACAGTACAAAATATCAGGAAAAAAATCAGGAAATAGGCGATTGAGATGAGCAAAATACAAATTAAACCTTCGTAAAAAACGACTTGCTCAAGCAGGAATGTCTCTATCAACATAATCCTCCCCGATTATTAAAAAAAAATGAAAATAATAAAACTTTAAAAAGCCTGAAGAATTTCTTAACAAGAGGTGGCTGCTATTACTCGGTGAATGAGTTTAACGGTATAAGTCTGTAAAAAACTACGCTCGTATCTTCGTTAGGTTTTTCTAGGTTTATTGTTTTGCATTGTTTAACGTATTTGCAGTAACATTTTACAGTATTAATTTAACTTATTTATGAATTGTTCTTTGTTTCTTTTATTTATTGTTGATGAATTTTCTAATGTTTTGACACTTTCTGTTTGATGTGTTACTGACTGGCACACGTAATTTGTTTATATAATTATTCTTAATATAAGTTTACAGATTTATTATTTATTTCCTATATTTATTACTTTATTATGATTCATTGTTTGTTTGTTAGTGTTTTAATTCGTTATTATGTAATTGTACTTATTTAATCTACTGTCTTACTGGTTCTGAATTGTGTCTCTTTATCTTACCTGAAGATCTGGTGCAATTTTATAATTGTTTATAGGACTAAAATAAAAATGAAATGTGAGCCTGGTATCGAAAAATTGTAACACATCTTAGTTTTTAAATCATAGAATAACTTACCCAAATAGTTCGTATCCAATGTCGCAAGTATAAGTGGCAGTAGTGCCAGGCTTAAGTTCCGCGCTACTTAAAGTGAGCTTGGAGTTTACTGGTACTGCCGGGTGCCCACACCGGGTCTCTGGAACAACAATGTACAAAGGTTAGTAAGTTGGAGGTCAAACAAACATTAGTAAACATCTGGGAGTCCTCCTACAGCGGGAGGTCATTGACCTTCATAAATTCTATAGCCTACATTATTAATTTGATACTGATTAAATGAGTAATGGTTTGATTTATACGTGTTTATGATTTCATATCAGTTTTACCTCTAATATATTTATATTAAACGGTAAATATATATTTAATGAATGTAAAGAGTGAGTCGCGAGTAACCGATATAATTTCGGGATTTGATAGGGGTATTAAAATAAGCACAAATATTCATATGAACATAGGTCCAGAAAAGCAACGTTTCTGTCTGCCATTTTGTATATACAAATAGAATTATAACTTAGAAATGTATAAGATTATGAGTTTATATTTGGTATAGGCCTACGCATTGTACATACTGTTTTTGTTCCAAGATCCAAACCTTTACTATGTAAATAATAAAAAATGGCGACCGTTAACAAATTTTAAATATAAATATCTCGGAAAACATAAATTTTACGATAATTGTATGGGAGACAACATATTTACATTTTAAAATTGAAATAATTGATTTTTCAATTTTCTGAAAAATAAAAAATTATTGTCAAAAAAGAAAACAAAAAACAAAATGGATAATTGTCACCAAAACATTATAATAGACCTACTTGTTATTTCTTATTAAATCAATAACTCAGCTGTTATAACACAACAATAACTTCTAGCACTTATAAATAATAGAACATAGACCTGATAGTTTTATAAAAAAACGATTAATTTTGTATTAAAAGCTACGCGTACACAGTTTTCACTTTTTGTAATTTAAAAGTCTGTAATAAATAAGTTAAAGTCTACTTTTTGAGTACTATGCTCCCTATGATAAAAAAAAACTTTTTAGTGTGAGTTATTAATACTGTATATTAATACAGTAACTAGTAAGTTAAATCACAGGAAGATTAATTAGATACACATCAGAAGTATATCATTTATAAAAATACTATTTTAAAACAACAAACTTTATCTACTCCTACCTAACTACGCTGAGGATGATTTTTAACTCGGTAAATGTGTACAATTAATTATAAGGATTATAAAGCTGTAGGTATATTTATTTGTAAAAATGTTGTAATTATAAACATTATTTTATATCAAAATAAAAATAATAATGTTGCCTTTAAATTGCTTTTTATTTCATATTAATATATCAAAATATTTAGAAGTTACTAATATTATAATGAAGAAATAAATAATAGAATTATGTTTATATGTTATACGAAGATGTATGAATGTTTCCGAAGTTAAAAGAATTGGTACTTCTTCTTTAAATTTGTATAGATGAGTAAATTTGTGATAGAAGGTTGTATTTATATTCATTTTATAACCTCAAAGCAAATCTTATAACTTATTATAATTTACATTAGTTATATAACTCTTATTTAAAAAAAGTCAACTTCACAAGACATTATTATTGAATTAACTTGTAAACATAACCCCGAAGTATAATCTACGCTTGTATTACAGATGTTGGGTGAAATCATTTGTTATACTATATAGTTATACTATATAGTTAAACGAATTGGTACCTTTTCTTTAAATTTGTGTAAATGAATATACAGGTGTAAAAGGTTGTATTTTTATATTCATTTTATAACCTCAAAGCAAATCTTATAACGTATTATAGCTTACATTAGTTAGAAAAGTCAATTTCACAAGACATGATATTAATGATTGAAGTGGTAAACATAACCCCAAAGTATAATCTATGCTTGCATTACAGATGATGGGTGAAATCAGCTGTTGTATTATGTAGTCTATTACTCATTCTATATACCGTGGTTTTACTCATGTAGTAAACCCCCGTGAAAAATCACAGGCGGATTAATTAGATACACATCGGAAATACATCATTCAACAAAATACTATTGTTTTTTTTAAACAACACACTTTATCTAGGCCTACCTAACTATGCTGATAGGGATTTTTAACTTGGTAAATGTGTATAAATATAAGGATTATAAAACTGTATGAATATTTGTTAAAATTTTGTATTTATGTATGTTATTATATATTTAAAGAAAGAAAAAATATTATCTTTTAATTGCTTTTTATTTCATATTGATAGATCAAATGATTTAGAAGTTATTAATATTACATGACTTACATTTATTAAAGTTGTAAACATAACCAAAAAGGTATAATATAAGTTAGGTTTGTGTATTACAGATGATGGGTGAAATCTGCTGTTTAGATGTAGGAATGTTTCCTAAGCTAAAGGAATATGTATATTTTCTTTAAATTTGTATACAAAATATATTGATGATAAAAGGTTGAATTTATATATAGTTTATAACCTCAAAGCAAATATTATAACGTAGACTGTAGCATACATTAGTTATTTAGCTCATATTTAAAAAAATCTACATTACAAGAAATTATAATGATTGAAGTTGTAAACATAACCTCAAACTATAATATACACTGGGTTTACAGATAATGGGTGAAATCAGCTGTTATATTAAATGTAACTCACGCTCGTACGCTCGTACGTTCGTACACTCGTTTGTATAGGAGTTGATAACTAGTAGGCCTATCATAATGTTTGTGTGTTCTTGAAAATGACACATGTTTTCTTTTAGGATTTTGACGATAACTAAGGTTATTTTTCAAAGTACAGAAAAAATTTCGTTTTTATATTATAGCCTACTACTGTACTAACTGGCCCGATCCGGATTTGCACGGATAGACAAATCAATGCTAATTGTATAATATTAACCAAAAAATATATCAATAAATATATTATACTAAGGTCTTATGGGGATTTTTAGTAACTTTGACCATCCCAAACCACCCCTAAAATTTCTAATTTTTTGAAAACCTTTCTTAGCGAGCACATACGGCATTAGAGGAAACTACATACCCAATTTGGTTAGAATCCGTTCAGTGGTTTTTGAGATTTCGTGATGAGTGAGTCAATGAGTGATATTTGGATTTTATATATTATGTAGATTAAACCCCAGAAATAAATTCATTATTTTTACAAAATGTTATAGACTTTATCTAGGCCTACCTAACTATGCTGATGGGGATTTTTAACTCAGTAAATGTGTACAATTATAAGGATTATAAAAGGTATGATAAAATTTTGTACTTATGTACGTTATTATATATTTAAAGAAAGATAAACATATTAATTTTAATGGCTTTTTATTTCATATTGATAGTTCAAATGATTTAGAAGTTATTAATAACTAGAGGACTCCGCTCCTGATCGCTTCGCTCTCCAACCTCCGCGGTCACTCGCTTCGGAGCAAATGCAAACACGTTATTTTATATAAGTAGGCCCTACTATTAAATTCTAATAGGTTTTATTTATTTTAATTAAGATGTAAAATAGCGGTTTCTTATTTTTAAATTTATTAAGTGTTTATTCTCTAGCTTTAAGGTAAGTATAACAAGCAACATTTTGTATAGGGGTTGTTACAACATTTCACCCCTTAGCAGCACGTGAGAAAATGTCAATCTATTATATTTTTTTATGTATGTTGTACGAAAAAATTTAAAATTTTTTAGCTCACTAACTTTAAAGAAAATATAACATTTAATTTGTATTGTTTTAGGGGTTGTTATCATATTTTCACCCCTTAGCTGCACGCGACGAAATGCAAGTCCAGTTTACTTTTATATGTATCTTATCTATATAATAAAAATGAACTGCTGTTCCTTTGTCAAGCGCATCACTTGACAACGGCTGGACCAATTTGGCTATTTTTTGTTTTAAAATGTTCGTAATAGTCCGAACTAGGTTTTTATATAAAGACAAATTTGAAAAGCTTCCTGAAAAAGTTTCAAATTTGGAACAAAATAATCAGCGTCTTTTGTATTTACTCAAGAACATAGTGCACAAAAACAGCTGATCAAAAACTGAACATGATTTTAGGTTAGGCCTACAATGAACCAAAACATTTAAATTAAATCATGCAATAGCGAAGCATTGCTGGGTCCACTAGTAAGAAATACTTGTAAAAATGTCAGCTCTCTAGCTTTAAGGAAAGTATAACAATTAATATGTATTGTTTCATGGGTTGTTTTAATCCTTAAATCAAAATGAATTCAATCCTATGTTACTTAAGGATAGTGTTGCTTTTTATTAGTAAAAATATTTTTTCAATCGGTTCAGTAGTTCCAGAGATTACATAGGCCCTACATAGGCCTACAAACAAATAAACAAATTTTAACTTTTTATAATATTATTAATAATAACCCCAAAGCTAAGATGGTAAATAATGTTAAATGTTCAAATCAAATTATTTCGTATATTTTATAACAGCAGTTTGGTTATAAGTTATAATGAACGTTAAAAGAACCAGCAAGGTTCAGGTTTACACTTGTAAACATAACCTCAAATTGTAATCTACACTGTGTTTGTTTGAGTATTACAGATGATGGATGAAATCAGGTGTTATATGTTACTCACGTACGTACCCTCGCTTTTATAGGAGTTGATATATTTAAAGATATATAACAAATATATTTGTAATTCTGCACCCGCAGTTTATATTATAAACTAATAGTATGCTGAAATTAATTCAATATATATATATAATATATATATATATTAAAAAAAAAAAACAAGAAAAGAAAAAACAATAATTGTGCAAAAACAATACAAAAGTAACGAAAGTAACAAAATAAACGGTACCAGGAACTGGCACATACTTTCTCACAAACATATTTGAAATATTAAACAGATTCACTGTGACTTCATAATTGTAGGAGAGGTGATATTAAAGTAGGAGATTAACTAATAATTATTATTATTACTAGCTAGAGAGAAAACTATTCGGTCGATTTCCAACAAATTTGCACCAAACACGTTAATTAGGCCTGTATAGATGCACGTAAAAAGGTTTTGAAAATTCTTGAAAAACAACCCCTTTTTCGGCCAAAAGCCCGCAAAATTCAGTTATTATTATTATTATTACTAGCGAAACGAGAATTTTTAGAAAGATGCTGTTTTTTGCATATGGTAGGGCTACAAATAAGCCAAATTTTATCAAAATCGTTAGAGCCGTTTTTTATAAAAAAATAATAACTGATTTTTTGGGGTTTTTTGGCCAAAAAGGGTGGTTGTTTTAAAAAATTTGCAAAATCTTTTTTCGTGCATCTATACGGCCTAATTGACATGTCTGGTGGAAATTTGTTCGAAATCGATCGAATAGTTTTCTCTCTAGCTTTGTATACGTACATACAGACAGACATTTTGCAAAAACTACTTTTTTGGACTCATGGGGTCCCAAAGCGGATATTTCCACAAAAATCTCAACATCGAATTTTTTTGCGATCACTATACTTTCTCTATATATTAGACTATAGTATAGTGAGAAAGTAAAAAGAAAAGAAAATATAAAGAAGAAAAAATGTCGGACATAAAAGTGTGTGGTCATGAGATCACCAGAATGTTTAACTCGACAAGGGTTCAGTACCGCTTCGAAAGTTTGACCAAAACTAAGTGAACAACACAGTAATACGTCATGCTCAATACATCCAAAAACTTACAACGGGAGATTACAAGTTGTAACCGACAGCCTACAGACTTCAGACCAGTTTATTGTATAAGGATATAACGGCGAGTAGTCTAGGTTTTGCCTTTCCTATACAGTAGTTTGCGTTGTGAACAAACGACAGAGTTTACAGTTGTCTTTTATTTAATAATTTTAATTATGAATGATTTGATTGGCATACATATTTCTTGGTATTTGTCTAAAACATTGTTGATTAAACCATTTAAAAATTTTATAAAGGTAACTCAGTTAATGTTTACTTAAAAAAATGAAAACGCCATTTTGATTGACAAGGTATTTGTTTCTAGTGAATTTTCTGTTAACTAATTTCGAGATATTTGACGTTAAAAAGTTTTAATAGCAGCCATTTTGAAACGAGTAAAGAAAATCTGTTAAATACTACTATTTTTCTTAAATTGGTTCTTTTTTAAACTAGAATGCTAACTTTTAACTCTACAACTTATAAACTGCCGTTACAAAAAAATGATTATTTTAAACATAACATGGCGGGTAGATAGAAGTTTAAGCATTTTAGGACACACCTACACAGTACCCTTTTCTTTATTTCTGCATATATAATAGCCTATACTGAAAGGTTTTTTTTAACATCGTGAATG
>JAGFPH010000052.1:82469-95697 GCA_018207615.1 Philaenus spumarius
CAAAAACAAACTATTAAAAAACGACAATAAGGAATACTTATATAGGCCTACATAAACTATGCTGACGGGGATTTTTAACTCGGTAAATGAATAGTAAATATTATAGTAAAATATTAATATTAAAATATGTTGCCACCAAAGTAATTTATAGTACTGTTTACAAAATGAATATTGTAAACTTTGCGCGACAGCGGCACGGCGCGGCGGTGGCGATATCGAAAGCGCGCGTTTAACCTATAAATGTGAGAAAACCAAAGACCGTATAAAAAAAGGTTTTACATAAAAGTTTTTAATCAATTCATTTTCAACAATTTTCTCGCTTGAAGTTTGTTTCTACTCCAAAAATAAATAAGTTTACGCTTAGTGACTTTTTCATGTTCCGATGTTTTTGGCTGATTATATTTTGTATTTTTATAAATCTGTTAACTGACTGGTCTGTAAGTTGTTTACTCCGTTGGAATCCTCAATTCTTCTAGATAAGAAATATGTAAGTTTAATTAAAATCGGATGATCCCTGTGCGATGGAGGAGCGTGTTAGTGAGTGCGCACATTAAAATATTTTGCGGCCGAAATCGCACAGTTGATGAAGTTGACCTTCAAGTGGAGGGGGAAGGACCGTTTATCGCTTCCAAAACTCCACTGCGTTAGCATTCCAGGTGTGTTAATTTGCCTAGTCCTGACGCATGCGCAATAGGGAAGAGTTTTTGAGTAAATGGCAGGATTTTGTATACGTTTATACGTTGTATAACTAGGAACAATGAATAAAAACTTATCCTTTCTGCGGTCTTTACTAATAACATACATGAGTATACAGTATAACCCTCATTCTACTCTTTTGTAAAGACGATTGAACACTACACGATCAATTATACTCGATCTTGTTGATCATGCCTTGGTTATGTTTAGGATATTATAGTAAAAATGATGGTTCTTAAGGCTGAGTTAGTATCTGACGGTGCTGAGTATTAAAAATAATGGATAAATATGTGCTGGATAACAATAACAATAAAGTGGATATTTCAACACGTTTGCAGGTGTTTTTCAATTGAAAAAGTCAAAATTCAAAGTTGCTTTCGCTCGGGTTCATCAATCATAAAAATATGCAATAATGTAAAGGTGCATTCACACGTCAGCTGAATTGTTACGCAAAATTAAATCCATTATTTTAAATAAGAGTGTGCATATAAGCTAACGCGTCAGCTCGAAATATAAGTTCCCAAATCTCGTTAGTATGGGTCAGGCCGCCAGCTATGAACTCGGAAGAAGAGCTCATCGAGTATGTGAAGAAACTACCTATTTTATTTGACCATTTGGACAAAGATTATAGAAACAAATATGTACGCAATGAAGAATGGGAATACACTACAAGAAATATCCTTAAATATCAGGTAATATTTACATAGGCAGTTTGATTGATTTAACCAATATTTCAAACAATTTAAAAAAAATGTTAAATCAGTGTTTCCAAATTTGTCATAAAATTTGTTTTTTTTAAATCCCTGGCTGCAAAGTTGGTTACTGCTCTTGTAAAATGTAAACAACGAGGAAGGTGTGATAGGCATTCTCTCTCATTGAGTACAGGATTTTTTAATTTTTCCTCCAGCCCTCTTTACTCATTCTAAAATACATCGAAAAACGTTCTTCGTCTTTCAATAACTGAGGCATCAGATGTTGAAACTCACCGTAAATCGTATCGACTACTATATTTAGAGGGTGCACCCCTATTCTTCTTGAATAACGAGAAGTTATACAAGCTGCTGTCATAGCAATATACTCTTCTTCCTTATCGAAAGCGTCTAAAAGTCTCCTAATCCGCAAGGATGTGCACCTTATGGGAACCAAACAACAACTGAGGTGAATTCGTCATGGCACGTCAGCGAAGTGTGCACACACGTAAGTACGTGTCATCTGTAGTGCAGATTTAGAGTATTTTTTTCCTAGTGATATTAGTTAAAATGATACACAGAATTGATTTATTTAAGATATGTTTCAACACAAATTATTTTTACCTTTTTCATAACAGATTTTGTAACTGACGCAATGTGCCGTAGCTTACCTTTATTCAACTCCTTCGCAGAATTTCAGGCTCAGTAAAAAAATTTTCTGATTAAAAAAAATAAATGTAAGTAAGCCTACACTTTGCAAATTAGATCGACCCAGATATATAACTCCCATAATAACATTCGATGATATTTGACGCAGATAATTCTGCTATAGAAGAGAAACGTTAGCAACGGACGTGTTTTAGAAATATGAAAGGAATGATTTTCCCGCAACACCTATTGGCCATGTAGGCCTACATACGTAATAAGGTCTTTGGATTTCTCAAGACGTCGGCCACGATTGGTTCTGCATGTTCACTATTGTCCAAGCTTCTCCAATTGTATCTGTATCCTGACCTTCCTCAAAAACTGTTCTACTTCTTTTGTTCCCGAAGGTACAGCTAGTTCTTCACCGTTACTAGAATACTAGGTATGAACAGGTACAGGTACTAGTGTTAATGAACTAACCACGGCGAGAGGATTTAGACGATCTATTATACATTAGAAAATATCGTGATTTTGTGATTTTTATGTTTGAAAGATTTTAAATGACGCTATTCGCTTCATCATTTCTGCGTTGTACGCTTTTTGATAGATTTTAATCTGGTAGAAGTGTAAACGATTTCACAGACTTACTTGGATTATACTTTGGGTCTAGAGCGTTTCTTACTAAAGTTCTTTATCAAAGTCTATCATGTGGTCGCCATTGTTTTCTAAACAGGTTTAAACTGTTTTATCCATCCCATTTCGGTTTTGGTCTTGCATTCTTCTGTTTTATTTTGCAATATTTTCTTGTGGTTTCATGACCATACCTTTTTATATTCTTTATCTGTTATCCTGCAAGACTTTTTCCAGAAATCTAACACAGTTCCATCAAGCTCTATTCTACGCCACAACCATGGTTTTTTTGCAATTAGATTCCTAATACTTTCTAACTCTTTTGTGCTATCCAAATTTTGGTCTTTCCCTCCTTCTGTTTCACTCTAAAATTTTATTTTGAAATATTTTTTGTGGTTTCATGACCATTTCGCATTCAGTATCTGTTATCCTGCAGGACTTTTTCCAAAGATTTATTATACTTCTTCAGTTCGTCAAGATCTAGACCTATCCTATGTCAAAACCATGGTTTGTTTCAATTAGATTCCCAATACGTTCCAACTCTTTTTTTCTATGCTGATTTTGAACTTTCCCTTTGTAAATTTTTGCTTAGGAGCAGTACAGGAAGAAAACTTATTACGACCAAATGAAAAGAACTGAAAGACCTGTTCAGTGACGTAGTTATAGTAAAAGAAATAAAAATAATCCGTTAAAGACAGAAATATAAGTGGGTTATTTAGAAAAGGATGTAAAAAGAGAGGACCGTTAAAAAATCTACGAAGGAACATCAGAAGGAAAAGAGCTGCGGTTAAGGGTGTGCAATTAATACCATTGGAATAAAAGCATCGAATCCAGTGAGTGGCGCCAACCTTGGAAGGATAGCCTATGATATTACATTGGGCTCTCGAGCGCAACTAGAACATCGCTTATATACACTTTCGTTTTTACTGAGGCCGGTATTATTTTTAGTTTCCGCCATGTGGTACGACATTTAAATTTGCAGAAATATCAAATGTACAGTAGGTAACAAAATTTGCCCCGATGTTTTACTGCTATTAAGTGCCTTAACTGAAAATCGAGTTATCATCTTGTTTATAAGCAAATATCTTTGTTAAAAATATTTAATTTACAATTTTACCACTTACGAATTATAATTTAGATGTTTATGAACAATTTCTTGCAAATTACAAAAGATCATCTTCAAAATTAGGTGAAAAGTAAGTTATAATGAAGAGGACTGTACTGGACTGTTATGCACACCCTTAAGGTAAAGAGCAGGCAGGCAAAATACATTAGTTAAACATAACAGACTTGGTCACTCACCAACCCCCGTGGCAGACTCCATGGCAAAGCCAATGCAAACAGAATATTTTATACTCTGATATTTTCTCGGAATTGATTAGGAGAGAGACACTTCTAAGTAGGGTAGTGGTGGTAGCGGTGACCTTTACATAATATAAGAAAGAGGTCGAAATAGACAAGCACAATTCCCAATAATTCGAATACGCGTAGTAATTTTACCATTCATACTTAAATAATCAATAGTCAAGATTTAAACAAATTTTGATATTGCCATCTAAAGGAATCAATATAATATGTAACACCAGATGTTCGACTTATAATATCCTTTCTCATAGCCTTTTTCGTTAAGTTTTGTTTAGTTTTACCTCAAATAAAAAATGTTAGTTGTGAAGAATAACCATCTGATGTTAAATTTGCCATGCTGGTTGCTGTGGTAATAAATGTAAATGCTATCAATATCGTGTTTTGGTTCATTATAAGCCTAACTTAAAATTATGTTAAGTTTTTGATCCAAATAAGCTGTTTAATTTATAATATGCAACAACAGATGTTTGAATTGAATTATAATACATTAAGCATTTTTTGTTGATTTTGTTTGTACTAGCTTTTAATTTGTAAATCTAACCTAAAAAAAAGCTGTTGGTTGTGAAGAATAATAAACTGATTCTAAATTTGCAAAGTGGGTTTTGCTATGGCAATGAATGTAAATGCATTCAACAAACAAGTCTTGCTTGGCTTTTAACAGAATCAGATGTTTTATCCGTTATAGGGCTGAGAGTGAACACCTGAATGTTCTCTATTTTTACGCTTTAAAATAAAAATCCTTTCTTAGTGTCTATGTTCTCATAAAAATATACCTTTAAATTTTCGAATATTTATCTTAAGTAATTTTTGCTTTACAACAATTATGTGTCATTTAGTCAGGTCAAAGCCGCTATATACATAATTGCATTATAATTAATTCAGTTTAAACAAACAACCCGTAACCTTTATACAATCAAGACAAATGTCCACATGATTAGTCCAGCTGTTAAACCCATAAACCACATTATTACATAATGTATTCGTAACAATTTGCTTTTCCTTGCCACAGAATTAGAAACGTAGATTATTTGTTACACTTGATTAGCATCTGTGTGAATAATTGAGTTTTTACTTGTGCTTACGAATGTAGTTGCATGATATCGTCAGCAGAGTGCGTGATACACATGCATTTCGTGTTATGCATTCGCGTTTAATGCAGTTCGCAGGAAAAAACATATTTAATTTTTAATTGCTGATTGTGTTTGTTTTATTTAATGAAGGAAGTTTTCCGCTGTTCCCGTCCCTTGGCCTCAATACCTTGTGCATTAAATCATATATGTTCAGAAATTTAAATGTTGCGTAAGTTATCAAATTTAAGTTTTTTTTTTCAAAAGAAGAATACAAATATTATATGTTTAAAAAGTCTTTATACAGTCGGTTTTATTTCATATTCTGTATTGAAAATATGTGCTAAAGTGTATAAAATTATAATTAAATACAAACTGGGTTAAAAGTGAAGTCGATAAAGAAAAACAAAATTTGAAGAAAACTTGTGACTATAGAAAACAGTTTGTGTGTCTTCTAATCTTTTATTATATCTTACTAGGAAAATAGACTACCGTCTTAAAAACCATCCAGCAGGATTGCAGGATAACAATTTTCCTATCAACAGGAAGATGCTTATTTTCTTGATCTATTTATTCTATTTAATGGATTGTAAATTGTAATTTTAAAACATGCAGGCTTTGTACTTTTTAAGGTCCCGTAAATGAAACCTTAACGACCAAGTCTGCTACAATCAATTTATCCAGAACGGATAAAGATATGAAACTAAAATTCGGCATTGTGACTTGCCCAAGATTAATATCTGAACTAGATTTTGACTATTCGATTAATCGAATTGGCGATCGATGAGCACATCAGCCAAGTCGTTCATGAAACACCTTAGTTAAGCCCAAGCCACGATGTAGACCGACGTTTCCGAGTGCGTTTTTATTCACATTCTAATGAGAAATTTGTTATTGTTATGACTAATTGAGTTTCACGAGGCGGCTATTTGGTGAGTTATGTTCAGCCCGTAAATTAATAATTATGGGCAAATTAGGTCTGAAGAGTCTGCACGATTCTGCACCCATTATTTAGTTTGATATATGCTCAGTCTAGTGAATCGGGTAATTAATTAGTTTATTAAATAATAGTTGTCAAAGCTGGTTCTCTTTGTGAAGATGTCAGTCGTGGTCGTGGTTAATTGCAAGTGGTTGGTTGTCTTGACAACAAGGCTATAATGGCTACGAGGGTTACGGTAATGGGTAGGTAAACTAATTATACTGACCTGTAATGATGTACTCAAATATATGTCCGCCATTTTCCATACGCTACAGTATATTTTACGTCACATTTTTTGATGTCACTGTTTATTTCATGTAATCAGATCTATTCTTTACTGACTTTTGAGATACGTAGTTTCGGATCTCCAATGAATGTCTATTGGTGTTAAAGGCATTCATGTTATTTACAGCTGTTTTAAAATTATTTTAAATCAGTAGTATGAACAGTATATTTTTTTTCTATGTTCATATTATTTTAAAACATAAATTCTACATTCTATTTTATGCTTATCACCAATATAGCTTTTACGTCTGTAAGGGTTATACATTTAGTTTTAAATATATCCTAGCTGTACCAGCGGAAAATACCTTAAAGCAACTATCAACAAGAACTAAGAAACATTTTTTGCATTTTTAACCTCTTAGATCGTGTTGGAGAAAATAATGTCAAATATGAAAATTGTAGAGAATTAAATTCCCTATTGCAAAACAGGACTCAGATTTTTCTTAACACCTACCGTTTTACAGCTGATTTAAAAGTCAGCAAACCAAAAACTTTAAGAAAAACACCCAATTTTTGTGTTATAACTCCTAAACTATGCAATTTACAGCGAGCTGAATCCAATGAGTATCTAAAATTGAATATACGTGCTACCAGTCAAAAGTTATCTGCAGAAAAGTGAACAAAAGAAGGCGAAATAGTCCTCTTTGGCCACTAATGACGTCACATCTTTTGAACGAATGGACTTTTTCGAATGTTGATTTCTCCTAAATCTTCCAGAAAAAATGTTACGTCTAATGGCTGAAACCCCATTTTTATACGTTCAGTCGTTCTCAGTTGATGCCGTCACAAACACGATTTTATTATATTTTTATAGATAGTTCATCTCCTCCAGCCGCATCATCCCACTCCCACAATATTTTCAGTGTGCTAAGAAAACCCTTTCATTTTATTTAGTTTTATTATGATAGGCTTGTAATAAAGTCCTTCACATGTACTTTTGTACAAACTACAATACAGCAAACCCTTTTATTAATGAAAACTTAAGTTTATTTTATAACACTCTGAAATGTTACCTATTGAACCAAAGTTAACGTTAAGTTCCAATAATTTTGTATGTTAAATTTAAATATGATGCCCACTTCTAAATAGAAGCATATGTTGGCTTTACTGTAGCGAAAGGATATTCTATAGAAACAATCAAGGAGGTTGACAGTTATAGTCGGGGCACGGCTCCAGATCTTGACGTTACAATGTTTTAGTAACTTTACATCTACTGGTGAAATCAGGAAAGTCAACACTTGACTAGGGTACTTTAATTTTAAAATAGGGTAGGGGAAAGCTGTGAGGGTCAGACAGGGTGTGGTTTGAACGCCTGGAAGATTTCTGTTTGGAAATGTAAAGCCAATAATAAACAGTTGACACTCCCTCGCCAGAAAATCAAGAAGAATCCTAAAAGTAGCATAAGCATCCTAGTAGTTAATTTGTACATCAGAAAAAATGTATTGTTCTGAATAATAACTACAAAATTGTTGTTCTTAGCTCCATTCAAAGCACTAGCTCTACTCATATTTTGAAAAAATACAACCGGTAGGAGATACAAAGGAAATTTAATAAATAAGATGTATTGAAAATGTTGAATTTTGAGTTCATACTCTAAAACATGTTTGTATACAAGAAGATGCAATCAAACCATTACCATTTTATTTTAACATTAAACTTCAAGCGCACACATTACATAAAACTGCATCAATTAAACAAAATATTCAATAAATATTAAAACGTGTTCAGTTAATGTACAGTATAATACGCAAACGTCTATTGGTTTCCTGTGCTACGTATTAACACAGTGCAAGTGGCGCATGCGCGTAGACGAATATGCACGTAGATGTAACATAATATGCGACGAAGAAAGTAGAAATTATTCTTTTTCTTCTTGCACTGCGCATGGGAGTTGAACGATTCACTTACTATTTATTTTCAACTGCCGGTTGAAGTTGGAGAAGAGGAAGGGTTTTATTTTTCGTCTGAGCCAAACAAATTTGATCTACCGGGCATAAAAAATGTCACTTCAAAAACTGGAAGTTTATAAGCAGATGGCATCACAATAATTCTCTTTGTTGCGGTTGTTATAGGCTTAGTGATTTCAGTTTGAGTTATGCATTTGTATAATTCTCGTTGTACTTTTGGTTAGTTATACTAATAATCCATGTAAAGGCGTGTTTTTGTTTTGGAAACCGACTATATTATGAGCGGAAAGGTAAGGGTGTAAACGACAGATTATAAGTAAATCGTAAAATTACCTGTAAACCTCCGAAACAATCTAACTCGGAAAATCTACAATACTGTCCCCAACTCACTTCTGAGAATATGTAAAACATGAGTTATGTTTGAATGGAAGAGCAAATACAAATTGATGTAATTTCTGTGCACAGTATTTTTTATTATCATCCAAGAAAAATGGTAAAGAGTTTTCGGGATGATAAGTTTAAGCGCCGAAGGGCTTTCGTCGCCAAGCAATCAACTTTTGTCTAATGTTCACTGTGAACGAAACAGAAATAAATTAAAGATTCAATTATGTAAACAAACTCGATCAATTTGCTACTAAAGTTTTGAAGTTTATATTTAATAAAATATTTAATTGAAGCCAATAATAGTTTGTAGAACGGTCACGTGTTTGCTGTAAACCCACATTTTACATTTGTATTCCTCTAATGCCGATTGCTCTAGAAATTTACTTTCCATACTGGTGAACTCATAAGTAAATTTGTTGGCATAAATTATCCTCTTAGGAGGAGGAGTGGTAATATGAAAGACTTCGTTAAGTTTTGAAAGTTGCCGTATGATTTATCATAAGCTAATTACTGGTTATTGTATAGCAAAGCAGTTCTAGTTGACAAGGACTAGGCGGTAAACCCATTGCTTGCGGTCATTGTGTAGGACGCTTTGACCAGACACTTCCCGCTTTTATTGTTCTTCCATTGTTAGCGTTTTTGTTTAATTGAGCGGAAAACTGTAGATTGTAGCTTCTCCTGTGGTTGCAATGTTTTCAGTTAAGTGCAAATCTAGAAAAAATATTTAATAGTATACTAAATTGGTCTTAAATTGTCATGACATGTATTGGTTGCATTATTTGAAGTTTATGGACTGTAGTTTACAGTACACGCACACAACTAAACTTAATCGCTTACTGAACAAATTATTTTGTGTTTCCATTTTTGTATTCATGCAAAACGATTCATCCCGATTTTGATTGTATATTTTGAGCTTTGAGTCCACCCACCTCTTTCGTTGAAAATTATAAATATTTTTGGGAAGGAAAAAACTTGTCTAATCTATGTAAGGCCATAACTATCATACCATAACTATCTATGTTAAATCCATACCTACCATCTGCAGCTCCAAAAGTTTAACGAAATTATATGAATTACAATAACGCAACATCGCACTAACCTGCTAACCAACAAAAACAATCATGGCGGGAATACATTGGTAATGGGGAGTAGTGAAAGAAATTGACGGCGAGAAACACAGAACTACCGTTCGTGCCCACAGCATGCAAGAAAATATATCCGTCATAACTTTTTACATTGTTCTAACTGTATATAATCGCTAAGGGTTTTCGTCTTAAAAAAATCCAACTATATAAAAACGTTTACGTCCACATACCACTGCTTATTTTAGCTGCAGTTTTTTGGAATATAAAAGGATGGGGATAATTAATTTACAAAAAATACTTTTATTTCCTCAAGTAAAGCCTTTTCAAACGAAATTCTTTACTACAGTATTATATTTTTTTAAACAAATACTCGGTCCCCCAAAAAGTAAAATATGAGTTGATTCTGATTACTCGATTATTGGCAGGTTATGATACATTCTATATTAAATTGCATTGTCATACAATTTTAAAGAAAATTCACTGTGAGACAGATTGCCCCAAACAGGTGATTTTTAATGGGTTCAGTTTCCTTTTAATGTTCGAAACCCTAAAAAGATGAGTAAAAATTTTCAGATGATGACGAAAATGTTATTTTTTCATTTACTCAGCCACGAGGGTCGGCGAACAAAGAGAGCAGGGGGTGGAACCCTCTAGTACTTTTAAAAACTATTTTTGCGACTGTCGGTTACAAGAACATGCAGGAAAACTGATTGCGTATAAAGAATTCTTTGAAACCGTTCTAGTATTTTTAAATAGAAATTCGCTTAAGGACTCGGATGTTTATTTACTGACTTGTTTGTCTAGTATGTCTTCCCACATGACTCTCACGGCCAAGCCTATGCCTAATAAAGAAAAGAATATCTGGTGTGCATTAACAATGGAATTCCTTTAGGTCAAGCAGCATAATTATTCATAACGTCATTCGTACTATCGTTTGATTAATTTGCGAATTTCTTTAGTTATTAATTAAGAAAAGTTCATTCGTACTTCACACGACATCCCCACGCCACCCTTGCGTCCGATACACTTTCATGGATGTTACATAAAAGGTCACATCAGTAGCAATTAGGTAATATTCGGGTTTATGCTACAGAGACTACGTATATCCAAAATTAGAAATCTCAATCGAAAACAATAATGTGTAAATGTGAAGTTATGCTTTAACAACAAATTTAAGAGTTTAAAAAGAGTGCATCTTAGGCCTACCTATAAGACAACCAAATTTTTAGGTTTAAGCACCACAAAAATACGCACAAATCAGGTAAATTGATTTATCTCTATTATACAAACTCTGGGTCTACAGCGCATGTGTCAGGATCCAGGTCAGCGCTACCCCCTTCATCCTACCCTAACCCAAGTGCTTATGTCTTAATCCACCGTTAATTCAGTGAAAATAACAAAGTATAGGCCCTACAATAATCTTTGCATTCGCTTCCGCGAGTGTAGAAGGGGAGCGAGTGGAGGTTGCATAAATATATGCGGGGGTTGGTAAGGGAAGCGATCAGCGATCATATTGTGTTAAAGCCACTGATCCACATGTAGGTAAAGTGGGTGTTAGACCATCTTGGCTAACTACACTAAATCTCCTAGAGTAAAACCCAGAGGATTATCAAAATTCTTCCTCATACTTACAAATATTTTCAAACTAATTTTAACTTTTTAGTGTTTAAAATGTAATTCCAGTTTTGCTTAAAGCATGAAACTCTTTGCACAAAAATATATTCCTAAGATTAAAACAATGCGTACAAACAATGAAACACTACGAAAATTGAATCGTCTGAGAGTCTATTAATGTCGTCATCATATTGAAACTAGTACGTGAATGTTCAGTTCACATTTCTCTTTGCAGATAAAATAACACTTTAAATCTTTGTTACTGAACTAGGACGCGTTCTATTTCATGGCTACGTATATCGAGAATATAAATGTATCTGCGACAAAAATCCTTGAATTGGATGGGTTGGATCGATTGGAATGTACTATAGGATTGAATAGTGTCCCTTGGGGTTTAGACAAATAGCAATGTACATAAGAATACATGTAAGTTGCTCATGTTCAGAACAGAGGAAACTACATCATGTACGTTTGAGTTGTCGATAAAGAAAAATTTGATCGTTTTATAGAAACATTAATTAATTAAAATTAATACTTTCTACTTCGAGTAACAATAAGAAAAGCCTGTGGTTATTGTTTACCTAATGAGGATGCGGCAAAGTAAACTGTCAAAGGGAAATTTATAAAGAAATTTCTAAACTTTTCCCTCGCTTGAAACTTCAATTATAACAAACCAGAAGACGGTCTCAGAGTTGAATCTACTTTCTCTTCTTTCATCCATCACTGCTCTATTACAATATTTTTTGTTAGTTTTAATCGTCGACGGTATCTCTTTCTAATTAATTGTGTCTGTTAAAATATTTTCTGAATTATGCGTCTTTTCCGTCGTACGCAGTACAGAAATGACTACAGAGCATCAACAAGGAAACGAAGAATTAAGTACGGTATACTATAAAACGATTAAGATCAGAAATTCAACTAATATAATATTAAGCCATAAAAACTGTCAGTGCTAGCAACCAGTAGCAGATATAAGTGCTTTGAGATACTTATAATATTATTATTGTACTCCTGAAGGCATGTTTGACGAAGGCCAGTCGATTCAAGGAAAGAACTTTTATAAAACACAACTACTTCAAAGAAGTTATATTAATAATACATAATGGAAACCAGTATAACACAAAGCGATAGTTTTTTAAATTTATTTTTAAGGTGGAGTTAAGTGATAAGCAAAGGCACTAATTCTAATTCATTGTGAGGTATTAATTACGTTTAAGCTCAAAATTTGCAAAACCAATGTGCAATTTTGCTGCCTAATAGAATTTGTAAAACACGGGTATTGAATTTTTAACATTTGAATTGAAATTAAAATTTGTATATATCTATTTACAATTAAATGATATATACATTTAAATTTTCAATGTGTAAAATTTATTTACTATTTAAAATAGGCCATGTTGTTTTAGCCAAAACTCAACCGTTTACGAACTAAACACGTTTAACTGACAAATTTCACAAATATTTGAATAGATGCAGCCATATTCGATTGACTTTAGAAAGAACATAGAAAGAACACAAAATTAAATATTAAGTATTAATTTGGTCTACATCCAAAACAAATCATACAAAAGAGTGTTGTATAATAATCTAAGAAATCACTTTGATTAGCATGTTTGTGGTACCAAGTCACTATTATAATTAATAATAATAATATTACCTTGTTAGGTCCGTTACGTGACTTCTAGTCGTGTATTCCTTACGACATGTTTCGGAGCCGAAACTTCATTATCAAGTTATATTCACTCCGAAGAGATCGTCGCACATTAAAATAAATAAAACATATACACACATACATATCACAACAACACATAAACACGATACCGCGCTTGACATAAACTTAGGTGCGCAACCTACCATTGTCGGTTGAATACTGCCGGTATTG
>JAGFPH010000052.1:96097-130422 GCA_018207615.1 Philaenus spumarius
AAATCACTTTATTGGAAAGATATGAAAAACGTGGAGAAAGAAAATGAGAATCTTTAAAAAAAACTGACAACATTTTAAGAAGGTCATAATGTCAAAGTAGACGTTTATAAGTAAATTGACTACCACCACACTCATATTCATTACTTTGTTTATAAAGTTTAATCCATATTTGTACAGTTTCTTATAATAATCCTATTTTAGTCGCGTTGTTTCAAAGTATATCTGTGTTGAGCATCTAAATACGCTCATAGTTTTTGGGTTTCTTCAGTTGTAAAGTGGATACTTTTAATATTTTAAGAAATGCAAATTTAGGTACAAAACTACAACAATTATTTAAAGTTCTATTTTTTAAATGAATTCTAAATTTTGTTTGAGGTGAAAGATAGCCTTGGATCATTGTTGTATATTTCCATAACAGTTTACCATAAACGCAGGAATACAATTTTCTTTCGCGACCTCTTATTTCTTAATACTTGCAAAGTGGGTTATTTCTTGCTATGAGTGTTGGCAACACTTCAATGATTCTCGGCATTTACGTAGGCTAGACAGTGAAAGGTGCGCGGCACCAATAACTACAGCTAACGCCACGGTTATGGTTTGGTCTGATTTAGGATCAGTGTGCAACAATACAACTTGCCTGAACTTTAAATCTCATCTACGAGCATAATAACAGTATTGCAGTTGTACCAGGTTTTCCTCCGGGTAAAATAGGAGGGTGCCGGAATAAATAAATTAATTGTGAATTTAAAACACATTTAGATAGTTAAAGCCCAGTCTATTCTACGGCACAAATAATATTGAAAGACCAAAAATATTGTGGTAATATAACGTCTGTGTGCGAAGTGGGTAGAAGTTCACAACAGATGCTAAAGGTCCTGTGAGATATTTTAGGAGATGACGTAGAAACTGCCGAAAAGGCAAGAGGAGAATTCTGTGGTTTAAAGTAAATCACCTGGGTTTGTCTCAACGTTTAAACTTTTACGACTCATGTTACTGTTAGCTCTTAGCAATACAATTCCAGATGGGTCAATGTACAAGTTGGGTAATATTTCAGGGCCATCACCCAAGATATCTGGCGATGCCTATAGTCTATAAATAGTCCATTCTGTACCAGGTGGAGCCTCCAACACAGGTTGCTTAGGTTCTAATCTAGTTACTGGTCATCGATTTGTCTGCTCTATGCTCCTTCCGTCTTCATTATTAAAACTGGAATAAAGTAAAAACGTTAGGGGAAAATTGCAGGTTTATTTTAAATGGACTAATAATTAATTGGAGTCTTCTATTGAGATAAAATGTTAGAGCTTAAACCCAGTGAGTTTTCACCTATTATAAGGAGCGTTAACGGAAAATAGTGGCTTCGACGCGTTGGGTTAGATTCACCTACTGAGTCATTGCCATGTGTTTTCATGGTGTTCACTATTCTAAAATATGAAGATAAATTACATGTGTCAGTTAACCGTCTGTGTTGACTAACTACAAGTCTATGACTTTCCTTGGAGAGGTTATATTCTTATCATAAAACTTTTACTATATAGAAAAACTCTTATAGCCAGTGATCTCATTTCTATAGTTAACGCAAAAGTATATAACTTAACTCCAATATAATATGCAGCGCAACTATTTCCAACTGACGTAAAGTGATGTTAAGTTTAACGGAAGGGAAGGTAACCAACTGTTCCCTTTGTTTTAGCCGTTCACATTACCAGTTCAACTTGGCAATACTGTACACTTGTTACAAACTCAAACCCGTTACACTTTTCGAACCCCGGTTGTTCACTTGAAACTTAGACGACTGAAACATGCTTTTAATTTTCGATGTATTTTTGGTAAAAGTTTCCAAATAAAACTGGAAAAATAATATTGCACTTATTTAGAGTCCCTATCACCCGTGGAGAAGCAAATGCAAACAGATTATTGTATACTCTTATATTTTCACGGAAATGACGATTGATCAGGACATAGAAACTTGGAATGGGAGGTGCTAATAACCATTGATTAGCACAGAGGAACTTCGATCGGAATTGGATGGGAGAGGGTAGAGGTGACTTAGATCTTGACTCATGCGCATTAGGATCAGAGTTTTTTGGTAGAATGATAGGAATTTCATATTATAATGGAGAGATATTCAAATATTGTAGTACAAACAACATTCTAATTTAAATATGTATGCCGATCTTGGCTTTTGTCAAAACCATCACTGGCTAAACTCTGGCTGTTCGCCGAGCTGAACACAATGTTTGCCTTATAGTTGTGTGTGAGACACTCCATTACAAACATTGTAACCAGTAACTGTACCGGAATGTAGGTATGTGTGAATTTAGCTTTAGGGTAACCCGACGTAAACTCAAACAGCACCAATGCCATGGCTACAATTTACGAATCATTTGTTCAATTAATTTATTTACCAATCACCCAGTACACGGCAAAACCGTAGAATTAGTCTGGTTTCCTGTCTACTACAATGGCATGTCTGGAGCACTATGCATGGACACCGGGAGAAGCCTTGTTAACGTCCACGCCCTTCTCTATATACAGACATGACTGGACGACCTTCTGCACTAAAAAGGTCTCTTTTGAAAAAAGAACCTGCCATTGTCTTTAAATCGTTTCTTGTCATGCCCCCTCAATTTATTTTGCCGCATTGTTAAGTGTTTTTAACTAGGAAGTGTATTTATATCAGAATGAAAATGTATTTAGTTTATATTTTTCTAAACTACTAATAGTTCATCCTACTTTCTATTATGTTAATCAATTATCCAGTAATTAGTAAGATTAAGATAACAGAATAAACAAAAAGAATATAGGCCTACGTTTACTGATTATGTCGACATTGGTTTTGGTACTTCAAAAGAAAGTATTGAGCAATATCGTGGATGCACCAGAAGTTACCATAAGCTAGGTATTAAACAAATATTTACCCTTTGTGCTTAGGGTTGCAGTTATAAAAAAAATTAGGCAAGAGATTTTGGTAATATTTAGAAGAGTTACAATAACTTTGAAAGTATTTGACACTGTGCCTACAAAGTTTGCTGTTACTTCCAACCCCTATTTTTCACCTATTCCACTAAGGGTTGCAATTATTAAAACAATTCTGACAATATATTTAATCTTTATAAAACTTTAGAACACAGTATTTTGAACCCGCTCTATTTTGTACTTACTAAGACACTAATACATTGTTCTTCTGTGACCTCATTTTGGCTAAACTAGTTGAAAGGTCTTATCAAAAATTGTTTCATTCAATAGTTTTAAATAGTAGTTCGAAGGTTTACAATAAGTTTGAACGTATTTAAAACTGATACTAAGGGGGTATTTTTCTGGAACCCCTATTTTCCACCCCTTGAGCGAATGGTTGGTGGTGTCGAAAACCTTAACTACTCTTAACTTCAAATGGAGGCAATATTTTCAATATTAAGGGGAACTTGTAGTAATTTTTTGTGTTTTTAAACTTTTAATTTCTACCCTATTGGTTCAATTTCACCCAATAACGAACCCACACAAATTTTCCATCTTATTTTATATATCAGTCTATAAATTATAGTAGTAATTTGTGCACGATTACGGCAGTTATCGTGTCAAAAAAAATTATAATATAAATGTATACAATTTTAAGTAGCCTATGGTTTTGGGTACTAGGAACCCTGAAACGAAAAAGTAGGTAGAAATTTTCTGGAAGTCAGACTATTTAAAAGATTACAATAAATGTTTTCTTTGAAGTCTATCCAACAGACGTTATCTGGTTTTATGACAACACTAATTTAAAAAGAAGGGCAAAAATATTCAGACTTTTGCAAAATATACATTGTACAAAATAATATGTTACTAATTAATAAACCAAATCATGTGAAGGCTTATATTGTTAGTGTAATATACCAACCCAAATTATTTCTATTTAAGAACTAAAACATCCTACATAATATATAATACACTTTAAATAATCTCGCTCGAGATTGCGTCTCCCGTAGTTTAAATTAAAGCGTTCTATAATATAGTAAGCAGTGAATTCATTTCATTATCTTCCAGAAGCATTTGGAGAAAATTTCCCAAAGTAAAATTGCACGATTTGACGGAACAAAAATTAGCGCTAGCCGCAAGATCACTTTCTCAGCATGAAAGTCAATCTCTTGAATAAAAACTGTTCGGCTACGTTGAACAATACTGTTTCCATCTCATTTCCATCATCGACGTTTTGTCTTTTGTAAACTTCGGAACGCGTTCGAGCAGGACTGGTCAGTGACAGTTCGTCATGAGTCAACAATTCTCTGCGAAAGTTCACAATTTTCACGTTAAACACTAGAGGAGACCAATGCGTGGTTTGCCTGGTTTGTAAGCTTCTAGATTGCAGAATGAATCCTGTTCTAGATTTTCGAATCTTACAAAAAAAAACCGAACCTTACAGAATCATTTTTTGACTATTACAGTCAGTTTTCTTTGAAACGGATAAAGGTGTCATTGAAATTTGACATAGGCCTAGTTATAAAGCAAGCATAATATTCTAATAATCATAACTCAGCATATGTTTCAAAATAAGTTTTGGGACCAAAGTTTGTGCCTGAATAAATATATATATATATTGTTATACTGCCGTGTGAGTTATTGTATAAAAATGTTTTATTTAAAGATAAGCAAACTATTATTATTAAGTTTTAACTATGCAGTTTCAAGATATTCCTAAAACTGTTGCTAAAAACAACTCTAAATCATAAAATACTGAAGCTACAATTATAGAGACAGTCACTCATATACTTATCAGGAAAGCTATACTGGGTCCAACATTATCAGAAACATTGATGGCAAACAGGTTTTACATAATAGTGCTATACTTTATTGTACTGTGTTTTACATCCGTTATGTCGTTTTACTTGTTTTCACCACAAATGCATTATTTATTCCCGCCATGGTTATTGTTTTAGTTAGGTGGTTCGTTCAGGATAATGAGTATAGGTCTACTAAAAAGATGCCAGCAGCTAGTTGATTAGCGACTACCTAACTAGCATCGTGGGAACGAACAACTAGCAGGTAATATAGCTAAAGCGCTAGTATTCATTATCGCGCTAGTCACTTTGGACATGTTTGATTTTACTAGCAGCTAGTTGGAGAGAGAAGATCATGCACGTGGTGTATCATCACACCATTTGCTCTGAGTGAACCGTTCAAATCATGCTAGTTACTAGTTAGCTATCACAGAAGTATTTTTGTTGAAGGTGAATATGTCCGGTAAAAATGAGCAGCCTAAAGAATTTCCAGTTATGGCCTCTCTCACAACTGTCAGCTTTTTTTAATAATCATAGAAACTACAGTAGTTTTACAAATTGTATGTCACTCATTCGAATTAAACTCACCAAAACTTTTGGATCTCCCGAAGAAAGTTTCCCTTCAAAGCAATAGGTAAAAGCTCTGTTTTATTCCTGTTTTTTCTTGTTTAACTTTTTCGGGCGTACAGAACTCACCGATGTTTTCAGAAAACAAGCACTGATAGACTAGCTCTTTTGGAACTCTAACCTTCTAGCTAGTACTAAGCTGCTAGTAAATTAACCCCTTGGAAACTATCATCTACTTGATAGTAGATTTTGCTAGTAATAGCTGCTAGTAAACTAGTTCTTTGGGAACTGTCACCTACCCTTTAGTAGATTTTGTTAGCACTAGTTGAAGACTAGTAAACTAACTCCATGGAAACTGTTACCTACTAGCTAGTGATTTTGCTAGTACTATATAGCTGATAAGTAAACTAGGTTCTTGGCAACTGTCATCTAGTCGCTAGTAGATTTTGTTAGCACTAGCTGCTAGTAAACTATCTTCTTATAAACTTTTACCTACAAGCTAGTGATTTTGTTGGTACTGGCTGCTAGTAAACTAGCTCCTTGTAAACTGCTATCTACTAGCTACTAGTAAACTAGCTTCTTGGGGACTGTCACTTACTCTTTAGTACATTTTGTTAGCACTAGCTACTAGTAAACTAGCTTCTTGTAAACTGTTACATACTAGCTTGTGATTTTGCTAGAACTAGCTGCTAGTAATCTAGCGCCTTAGAAATTGTTACCTACTCGCTAGTAGAATTTCAAAGTACTATTTGTTGGTAAACTAATTCCTTGGGAACTGTCACCTTCACTCTTAATTCCTTGGGTAACTATTATCTATTCACTAGTAAATTTTGCCAGTGCTACCTGCTAGCTAGTAAACTAGCTTCTTGGAAACTGTCACCTCCTCTTTAGTACATTTTGTTAGTACTAGCTACTAGTAAACTAGCTTCTTGTAAACTGTTATCTACTAGCTTGTGAATGTGTTAGTACTAGTTGCTAGTAAACTAGCTCCTTCGAAAGTGTTACCTACTCGCTAGTAGAATTTCAAAGTACTAGTTGTTGGTAAATTCCTTAGGAACTGCCACCTTCTCGATAGTAGATTTTGCTTGTAGTAGCTGCTGTGAAACTAGCTCACGGTAACTATCACCTACTCACTAGTAGATTTTGCCAGTTCTAGCTGCTAGTAAACTAGCTTCGGAGGAATAGACTATAAGAGACTTATCGATGATTGATATTATTAATGTTATCGTGGTTAAATGTTAGGGACACCTAACAGCAGGTAACCATACTTTATTAAAGTTATATGCTTGAAAGTGGCGTGTTGGACGTCATACAGAACGAATTGCGTATTACTTAAATTTAATACAACAGGTTAGGTAACAGTTAGCGTTAAATTTCACTATTTGTTTAACACACGTTTCAATGTGCAGCACCCAGGTACCATGAAATAAAGCATTGTTCTCGATTTAGAACTTCGTTGCGGGTTTATTGGTTCACTGGTGGCAGTTTCAAATGTCAGGATAAAAACCTTCCCAATGAAATATACGCGTGTACAAATATGATCCATTTTGTTTGAACAGTTTATTATTAGTATGTCACGAAGAACTACTGCATTATGTACTGATAGTCGTGCTGAAAGTGTTACAAAAAATAACATTAACGCAACGACACTTCATATACTCAATATTCCTAACTAACCAATAACAATGATCATGGTGAGAATGGATTTTACATTGGAGGTGGATATGCATATAAGAAAAGGTGAGGGTACCAAAACCAGTGTCACTGTTTACCTCATGAATGGAAAATATTGTAATTTTTCCATACAAGTTTAGATTTACTCGTAATTAGAGTAATTCTAATTGAGAGAACGAGTAATTATAAAGTTGCCGGTTATTCCATAATTACTGGCGAGAGCCTTGTAAACTAAGAATCATAAAATTATTTTAAAATAAGTTTTTATAACCTTAAATAAAGCACTTGCTAAGTATGCATAAAAAAGTATTCAAAATATATATATTTTTTAATATGAAAAATTTGCCCCCAAAATATGCAGTAAAATATTTTAATAGTAGGAATGATGCATGCGGTTAGCATGTTTGATATTATCTGTCAAAGTTTAGGTTGATAACTAATCAACTGTGACAGACAGACATGCAAACGAGTGGTTCTATAAGGGTTACATTGGATTATAATATTAAATCACCTTACAATTAGTTTAATTCTTCTGAAAAAAAATAATGAAAATTGAGTGATTTTGTAAGGCACCAGATTTTCCATTTTCAAATGAATAATACAAAAATAAACTAAAAAAACTTGTTTGTTTGTTTTTCAAATATTTTTTAAAACTTGATGTCTCCGCCTCGGCTTGCTTCGCTCAACAACCTACACGGTGACTCGTGGCTTCATCGCACGCTCCCCTACATTTGCGACAAAGAAAATGAAAAAAGATTATTTTATACTCTGATATTTTCCCGGAAATAACGATTGATCAGGACATAGAAACTTGGAATGGGAGGTGGGGGTTGGTGGTGACCTAGATCCTGACCATCGTAGGGTCATGCTTTTTGCGTTAATGACAGGTTTTTTATATAATAGAGAGTACATAGAACCTGTGAGTGTCGGTAACGTACTAGGCTTGCGTTCCGAAACTGTTTTAGATGTTACTAAGAAAATTAAATTCGATTTTATTTAGGGTGGCGGTAAATGTTATCACATCATAAACAAGAGAACTATTTTACAACTTTCAGGAAGAACATTTGGATTAAAATTTTGAAAGGGTTTCCTGGTATATTTTCATAACTTACTTAAATCTACAGTTAAATATTAATTTATATATTATTGAAAGTGCAGGGTCACTTAGTAAGTTCAAGCTGATGGTCGAACAGTTATTTATTGTCCAATCTCAGAGGAAAACTCTTAATTCCGTGTAGGTATGATTGCGATTTATTAAACCTTAGCAGTTATTTTCATTGCTGTTTATTTGTTGCCGTAGTATCAAGTTTTCTCATTGTTGATTAATTCCAATCACATGAGTCTAGTAGGTCGTAAACTTGTTATAAAAACCGCTACATTTGTTTACAGTTAATTAATTGAATTTTTATTCCATCGTAACTTTACCTTTACAAGTACCTTCAGATTGACTCTGTATTATTATGAAAGTGAAAAGAGTTTATCAGCCGGAAAAAGGACAAACTTACAATGTAGTCGCGTATACATTGTTTAGTAAATACGAAACCACTGGGCAGTTGGAGTCTTCAAGGCTCTAGGAAGATCTTTATTCGCAAGATATTAAATTTCCGATGCTGGAGTGTTAAATGAAAATTTAATTTTGTCAAATAACACAGAATTCTGAGAATGCAACGTTGAGAAAATTGCGCTCTGTATATTAGTGAGACAACAATATGGCATATCTTTAGAAGGCACCTAGAAATATGTCCTTAAAAGGAGATTAAAATTTTAACTCAAGAACAGAAAAGGGTAAGCGACTTGATTATGCTACTAGCATTCACTCAAATTGGGTTAGACGAAGATGGGTTTTACGAAATCTTGTGGACTGATGAAACACATTTGCATCTACATTTGTCAATATACACTAAGAGTTCTGTGAACAGCAGACCTTGCGAAACAAATCTAAAATCTGTTCTATATTGTTCTATATTTGTATGAAAAAGGTTTTTGTCTATTATTAATGGTTCGCGAAACATATGACATAATATTAATTAATGTTAGAGAGATATCAAACTGGGATAATTTCCACTTCATTCGTATATGTACAAGATCTGTCAAATCAATTCGATAGTTATTTAGCATCCGACATCAGTAATATAATTGTAAATCTCAATGTCAAAAAACGGCAGGATTCAATAAGATTCGAGCTACAGATATGAAAGAAAATTTCATAAATTAACATACAGACAGACGAAATTTCGAACGGTCTTGAAATAGGACCTCGTTTACGCTCGGACAATAATTGGAAAATATGGTCCGATACAAATCATCATATAACAGAACAAAATGGGCTACATAATTTAAAAGTTACAGTTTGTTGAAGTTTTCTTCAAATTTTGTTTTTGGGCCATTTTTGAGGGCAACGTTATTTAAACGTGCTACATGGTAATTTAATAACAAAACTGCAACAGCATGTTATTGAGAAAGTGATACTTCGTCACCAAGCACCTTCGCACATTGATTTACAACTCTATGAAGTTTATTTTTTAGAAAACTTTGGTAATCATGTGATAAATCCTACATTATTTATGGCATACTAAGTTTACAAAGCAAAATTAACTCCTGTCGAAAACTGAAAGAAACAATTGTTCCAAACAAACCTGAGATAAAATAATATAAACATATATAAAAAAAACCTTTTACTGTTGGGATGCAGGCCTACACTAAGGCTAAATGTGAGACTGTGACACACGGACGAACAAACACGATATAACTGTAAATGCTTGGTTTCTATGAATCACGGATGCGTGAAGCGAGATTACATCACTCTGAAGTCTACGGTGTCTATGTCCATAGGTCCAGACCGCATTTCAATGATTACTACCAGAAATCTCATGCGCGATACAAATGCGTGCACGAAGCAATCGACCACCCGAACACTGTGCGACACGCACTCGCTCTTCCTCTGCAATTAACAATGACGCTCCATTATATAAAAACTCATGTCAATCACCAAAAATTCTTCAGGATCAAGGTCACCACCTCCCCCACCACCCCCACCCCCCGATCCACGTGCCTCGGTCAGAGTACACAATAATCTGTTTGTATTTGCAGGTTTTGCCCAAGTGGGCATTTTTTGTTCCTTAGTTTAAAATATATATGCAATTTATGTATTAGTTAAGGAAATAAATTATATATATTTTAAAATTATTTTTTTTTTAAATACATCAATTTTACCTAACTATTGCCTTTGCCCTTTCCAACGCCGACTCTACTGGTGTGTCATTTGAAAAGGTTTTATTTAATGAAATCAGAGCCTATTTTTAATTTACAATTTTGTGAAGAGTAGTTTAACATTTTCCTGAAATGTAGCTGAAGTTCATTCCGCCCTCGATTTCCGAAAATGACTGCAGCTAAAATTTTGAATAAAATCACGTCAACATCCAATCAATTGCAATGTGCTAGGTTGGCAGCACTACTGTCCTAAAAAACTGTTAGAGCTTATTAGGTGATCAGTTTTTACCGTGATTTAGAGATATTTTCTGTTACAAATGGACGTTATTTCATTGCCTATGTAAGGTGTAAACACAGAAAGGTTTGCAGGATTTAATAAATACATTTAACAACGAGGTATAAGGAAGGCCATTCTTCTTTTGAAGAACTAAGAAATCAGTACTATAAATTACAATTACAGATACAATTACTATAATTAAATTACAATGATAAATTAATTACAATTACAGACCCCCAAATAAGTTTAGTATAAAAATAATTTTTCATGTTAATGTTGTAATGGACGTTCAGTGAAACCTTACATCAAAATATTTAGAAAACTTAACGTCAACGGATTTCTATTGTGCTTGGTTTCAAAGGTAAAACTAATTTATTTATGATTTAGTGGATGTTATACAAGAGTATAAGGGTATAAGAGTATAATTTATAAGGGATTTTATTTGCACAAATAATAACTTTGGGTTTCTCTGATTAAAATATGTTACACAAATTAATGGATATTTTTATGATTTTAAGAAAACAAATATCATTCTGTATGTTGGGAATTCAATCAAACATTCGATTTTATTATAGAAACAAGCTCAATACAATTTGAAGTAGTAACAGTTTTTCCAATTGCTATTTTATTTCTATTAAATAAATTGCATTTATACACGGATTAATAGAGTTCTAATTAAGAAAAAATAGTAGGGCTAATATAAAACATTTGTCTTTTCTTTGTATATGGTACAAATTAACAAATTTCATGTACTTGATTCGATTTTTTTTGGTATTTTAAATCGTCTTAAAACGAATTAAATCACAAACAAAATTTACTGAAGTAATTTGGTTGCTAACTAAAGTAATATAGGTAGGATAGTATTTTGCAATGGGTCCGATAAAAAAGCTGACTTTATCTCTTCAAGCTGAAATATTTTTTAAATTTTAGTATTTTACCGGGCTAGTTTACGAAATTAACCTATCTTCTATAGTTTCGTAGGTTATAAAAACCAATTCTGTGAATTGGTATATTTCACAGTACTCGTTCTTAAACGAACCTTTAAAAAACATATTTACATTTAAAAGTACTTACAAAGTATTATAAGTTTTTGCTTTGTATAAATTACAGATCAAGGTTGACAGGTATATATTATAAGGACTGTTAAGTCAGTCACCTTCAAAAGTCACTTCTTGATCATGACATCGTGTTTTTCGATTTAATTTAATGAATGCAATTTTAAAATGCAGTTATAATTTCTAAAGCAGGTTACAAGAAACATTATTTACTTCTGCATTGTAAATGAATAGAGTTCGACAGCAGTTTGTCAATCTAACGCAATTGTTGTTACAGTTCACTGAAATCCAATCAATTTCAATTTTGCAACAACAATGCTTTCTGTAATACAACCGTAAGGTCGACTAATTTGTTCCGGACGACACTAATTTTTAAAACAAGCGACACACTTCGCAACAAGACACTTCGGAAATTACTCATAATTCTTATTGTTTTGAAATGTTGTCTGTGGAGTAATTTGTCTTTCATTAATATAATATTCATAGTATTATTGTTATTCAAGGGGCGAATAAATTTGTATTCAGCTTAGTTTACGAGAGTAATTTAGAATGTCGAAATCTACTTGCAACTATAGGCCGTAGCGAAAAGGATTTTTTGGCTCTAAAACATTGAAGCTAATCATATTCAAACAGTTTTTTTTAATGTTCAGTATGATATTATGTTGAAGATCACACAACCAGAAATGCATTTAGCTGATTCTCTTCTCTTGGAATATTAGGTAAACGTTTTTCTGTTGAAGATGCCGCCATCATTACAAGACTATTGATGGTTCGCTGAATGTCTTATCGCTGATGTTTACATTTATCGTATATCATACTTTTACATTCATATTGACTGACAAATGACATTAACCTTCTAAACAGTGAGATAAAAGATTGAACCTACTTCGTGGTCTGGCGTAGGTGTTGTATTCACAGCATTGAACTATCGGTCTGTATCAACTTTCAAACCAAAACGTGGGAATTCGATCGCTCCAGATTATATATTCTTAGGTAATATTAAAGTACCAACCTTGTAACATCCATCGTCATTAGCACATTAAAAAAAGGGAATGCTGACTAAAGTAATGTGTTATATCTTAAATTCAATAACTAAGTCTTTTGTTAATAAGTTGCATTACTTTCAGGAAAAAAAGAAAATGAAAATTCAGAATACAATGAAATGTAAGTGATCACTTTCAATGGGGTTCGAGTAGTGAAGTAGGCTACATGTGTAATACATTAATTTAGTGCAGTAGCATTGAGTCTTGAACATTCATTGTGAGAGTGTTTCGGATAAAATCTACGGTAACAGACAGACAAACGAGTAAACCTAGGTACTCAGGTTCCGTTTTTTGTTTTAAGGTGTGAAACCTTAAATTGAGCTCTACTGAAAATCATAATTTAATGTCAACATAAAACAAATTACTACCACAAGCTTGATTTACCTACATAGTTTAGACCATCGATGTATAAACACACTGGATCGCTGACTGCGTGTATTGAATACGGTCCGGCTGGCCTAGCCGCTTCTCCCACCACTGGAGGGACAGCAACAACACGTGAAGCATTCAAAGTTAATGCAACGCTCACAAATGTTTTAATTTATTTTGCTCAGCTTCAACAACGGCACTAAACATTATTTATAAAATAATCATTTTAATTTCTAAACAATATTTAATTGTTATACAGTATGTAACACTTATTTTTATAGTAAACTAGTGGACCCAGCAATGCTTCGCTATTGCTTGATTTAATTTAAAAGTTAGTAAAGTTATTCCATTGACTTAAGTGATCGAATTGTAAGCTCTCAGTGTAAGCTTTTTTCCAAAGTCAGTTTGTGTCTTAACTGTAAGTCGAATTTAAAAACTAATATTTTGCGGGTAGCAAATTAGATTTTCAACAAAATAGTATTCTTGATTTTTTCCGTATCTCAAACCATAAGCTCACAAAATGACCGTAAACTTCAAATTTGTAAAAAAATCGTCCAAGTTTTTGTATTTCAACCATTTAGTCAACACGTTTATTCTAAACTCATTCAAAAGTGTTCCATAGCTTTTTTGTAGATAAAGGTTTAAAGAATTCATATATGCCAGTTTTGCAAGTAAACAAAATGATTGAAGTAAAATTAACAAAGTTATTAGCTCAAGGAACAAGCATCCTATTACTTTAAATGAGCAATTCTTGTATCTATCTTTGTTTGTATCTGTCGTGGATCTCGAAAACGGCTGTAACGAATTCAAAGAAATTTTGTATTTAGGTGTAGTATTGATTTTTAAGTACACCCATATAGTTGTATTTCGTGTAAAAACGCAATTTTTTTAGAAAATCTAATTTAAAAGTTGAAATATTTTAACATAGGGTCTTATGGGTTGCCATGTTGGTTACAAAATTACAACGAAATAGTAAATAAAGCAATCAAAACGGCTGTTTATAAACAAGCCATGAGATTGAGTATTATCCTAAATCAGCTGTTCATTGGATAGTTTTTAATTACTATTAAAAAACAATCTAATTTATACTGTTTTAGCACGTTAGAATTAGAATAAATTGTTCTGATTTAACAATTTATTTTATAAAAAAAAGTAAACTTGGCAAAAATGGATAAATTCTAATAGTCAATTTTGTAATATAGGCCTGGCTCATTTCTGAAACATAGTATTGAGGTTATGTTTACTACTGTATATTTAGTCCTGGTTTCAAAACATTAGTTGACAGAAGATAGTAGAACTAGGACTAAAATCGTAATGAAAGTTTCTCATGTTTCTAAAGCATGTATTTGAGGTTATAATTAATCTTGTAATTACCGTTAATATATTTAAGCCTGGTTTCATAATTTTACAAACCAATGTACAAACGAGCCAAAGATTAACGAGATTCACTAGCGAATTTTCCAACTGCGAGCGAAGCGAAGCGTCCAGGGGCAGAGCCCCTAGTGTTTAGTAACGAAAGGAAAAAGTTCAACTTTAGGCCTATATAAAAAGTAGTAAACATTTTTTGTAATTTTTTTCATAAATGTAAAAAAGTTTCGTAATTTAGTTCTAAAATAGAACTGTATAAAAGTATTGATCAATCTCAAATTTCTTATTTTGAAAACACCAGTTTTTATGTTCCTACTACAAGACTGCTAACAAAACTAGGCCTGTTTTGAATAGTAATTTAGGAATACTATTTCCTCTGCCCAAAAATGACATATTATTATAAAAAAGTGTAGAGGATAAATCAAAGAATTGAACTGTATATAACAACAACAACGTGTATCACTGTCCATCTATCACGCTGCCCACCGCGGGTCTATCCCTCCAGTGGAGGGGGAAGCTCCACGCCGGCCGGCTCGTTTCTCGAACCTTTCAGACTACTCAGCGCGCAATCCAGTGTGTTTATACATCGATGGTTTAGACCACTCAACAGATCGGTAAACAGGATTCACTTGCAAAATTGTCGGTTAGAAGATTTTTCTTTTCTACTTGTGTACATTTTCCACAGACATTAAAGTATAGGACGTTTTTAAAAATATTTTAGTGTTGGTTTCTCCTAGTGCCTTTTTAAAATGTTATCCTGTCATAAATTAATAATATGACATGGTGATCCTGTCAAAACATTCTAACATTCGGAAACTCTAGGATTTTTGATCATTTACCAGACAACCAAAGTATGTCTGTGGGCAACTTCTGAAAATCGTCAATCACGAAATAAATCACAAAAGGTAAGAAGTTTCATAATTGTGATAGATCAGTTTAGTTTGTATTACAGTAATGCCAAGTTATCTTCACAAGCGTAGATGATAAGTCTGTCTTGCGGTAGGAGCGTGAAACACAAACTATTCAAATGTTTTATAACCAACGTAAAAAGAAGAAAAGAAAGCATACAGGTGTAAATAGGTATAAGTAATGGACTTAGCAAGTGCACTTTTCACTATTATTTTTATTATTAGTATTGGAAGAGGATTTTACTCCTAGACACCTCGACACATCAGCCTTAAGACTTTTGTGTGCTTCCTAAATATCTACCTATGTTAATTCTACACCTAGATTATTGATATCTGTTGCAAATTCATTTGTGAAACTCAATAGTCTTCTTCGTCCTAATGCTTCGCAGTTTACAAGTGCCAGTTACATAATCTGTATTTCAAATTTCCTTGGAATAATTAAAAAAAAGCTAAATTTTATAATTTCCATTGTATTAAAATTTTTCCTAAAAGCTCCAATTCCAGTAATGAAGTTTAAGATTTTCCTTGGTTTTAGTGCAGGGAAAGTTTCTGATTGGTTCAACAATGACCCATAGGATCGAGAATTTTCTCCAGCGTTCTTTGATCTCTGACTTCATCCATGTTTGTAAACAGTTTCGTACTGCAGTTGAACTTATTCCGCACGTCGCACTTTTTACTAATTTGGAAAAAATTCATTCACCAAGAAATTTAAAAATTAAATCGGACTAGAGGTATAAGAAACATGTGCAAACAATCAGAGGAATTGGAGGAAAACTTTACGAAAACAAGCCAATATTTATAATTTAGTCCACTTATTCAAGTCGCAAATGTCAAGTTTATTGCGATGCACTTAATGAGTTTGCATTCCAATGTTTTTTCCAAATTACACTATTATTGCGGAGAGAGCTCTCTGTGAAAGTGAGTACAATACTGTTGCACTAATTACATAATAGTTTAACATCGGTCTGTCCGTTCTGCGTTGTCTTGAGGGAAAGTTACGAAGTATGATTGGTCAAACTATCTACAATGAAAGTGTAGCACACATGCTGTAGAAGGCAGTTTTTCTTCGTTTTGTCGCTCGGTATTTGTGGTGGCAGTTGCTGAGGAGATTTAGGATGGTATTCAATTCACAGTCGTTCCTTTAGGTAGTCTTGAAGCTCCCTCGTGTAAGAAAACCGTAAGGTCCAATCGATCTTATACAGATCAAACGACTAGTAGTATTCAATTTAGAAAGGCTTTACTTTATTTTAGGCGTTTATTTTAGACAGGCTTTACTGAAGCTATATTTATAGTTACCAAGACATCTGCACCAATTTTTACCTCTACGACTAATATTCCAATAACTAAAATAAAGGTCTCCTGTTGTATATTAACTTGTTATTTATTTAATTTATTTATAAACTTGAACAGAAATTGTTCATAACATTCATAGGCCAGTCGGTAAAGGTCAATTTTGACCAAAAGTACCAGTAATTTGCAATACGGCTGATTTTTTTTTATAAGTACATTAAAGTATGTAGATTAACATAAAAAAAAGTTTACCAGTCTATCGATTTCCCAAAGTCGAAAAAAAATCGATTATCATTTTTTTCGATTATCCTTAATATTTCGAGCTGGGATGAAGATAGAGAAAAATAAAAAAATACCACCGTGTAGGGGAGGTATTTTTCAACAAAAAAGGGCATATGTATTTATTTCTTCCGAACAATGGTTTGTCTGGAAAAAATTCGATAATGCAGGTATGTATTTTGCAGCAGGGGAAATCACTAAAAGGAGACATCTTATTCATATATGAAGCGTTGGCTCATTCTAAATTGGCCGAATTTTAATATATCGAATTGAAACTTGACATAGGAGTTAAAATATATATTTTAAACAATTATGCTGAGTCTCAGCTTGTTATCTTGAAAATTACCCGATCTAGAGCCACTTGACTTATTAATGGGTTTCTCGATTTTAGGAGTACCGGACCCACCAATTCATTTTAAACAGCTCCAGTTTAGAAAATTTTCAAAATATCAACCTGAAAGTTTTTTTACAAGTTAAATATATATATTCAAACAAGTTCAAGGAGTATAAACCTTTTTCATTATTTACTTTTAAAAGCACAAGTAAATTAAAAAAGTATAATTTTAGACCTTTTTAGATTTTTCATCAAAACGCTTGAGTTGATCAGCTGCAGATTAGTCATTTTTTTAAATATAGTTTTTAAAATAAGTATAGCAAAAAACAATTGTATTTTTAACTTCTGTACCAATTTTTAAATCGATATGTTCAAAAATGTCGAAAATGGAGTCGTTGAATCCAAAAGTGTTATAGTTAAAACGAGATAGGTAAAACAGAAGACTATTTTCAAGCGCCTCGTTTTTAAAAATAACAAGAAAAAAATCATTCATACTTACTAAGAATATTTATACTGGTGTACTCAACAAATTTGATGTTGATATTCCAAAAAGTTTCTAAACTGGAGCTGTTTAAAATGAATTGGTGGATCCGGTACTCCTAAAATCGATAATCGAAATCGACTCCTAGATCGGGTCATTTTCAAGATAACAAGCTGAGACTCAGCATAAATGTTTAAAATATATATTTTAACTCCTATACCAAGTTTCAATTCGATATATTAAAATTCGGCCAATTTAGAATGAGCCAACGCTTCATATATGAATAAGATGCCCCTTTTAGTGATTTCCCCTGCTGCAAAATACATACCTGCATTATCGAATTTTTTCCAGACAAACCATTGCTCGGACGAAATAAATACATATGACCTTTTTTGTTGAAAAATACCTCCCCTACACGGTGGTATTTTTTATTTTCCTCTATCTTCATCCCAGCTCGAAATATTAAGGATAATCAAAAAAAAAATGATAATCGATATTTTTTCGACTTTGGGAAATCGATAGACTGGTAAACTTTTTTTTATGTTAATCTACATACTTTAATGTACTTATAAAAAAAAATCAGCCGTATTGCTAATTACTGGTAGTTGTAACCTATACCGACTGGGCTATCACGATTTCTTACTTTAATTTTGTCTGTTATTAGAATCACTTTTGAACTCACAAAAATTTCCCAAAGGAAGGTTTCAAGAATTCACATTGAGAATTCAAGAATTTGAAAGTACCTTTAGTAGGCTACCTTAATGAAAACGATCGACTTGTATTTGCAAATAAACCTAAGGGAGCCTTTAGGTCACTTTAAAGAAGCTTTTTATGCTTATTTCAAATCGGTAATTAAGGTTGGACTCTGCATTCAAAGATCTTAAGGCTTCCTAAACTCTTCCTTTCCTTAAGGCTTCCTACAGGAGACGACTATTAATGAAAGCCTTAGAATTTGCAATAGCAGCATATGCATGATCAATAAAGAAAGCGGTATTATAAAATGTCCATCCACGAACCTTAAAACAAAAATAATGAATGTAAGTCTTTCAAAATACACAAAAAAGATTCAAATTTTAGTTAAAATAAAAAGAAATATGTAATCGTATAAAGGATGAAACATGAACGATGAACATGTTACAAAGAACAACTAAATTTTGAAAGGTGGACTTTTAGTTGAAGGGTTAGCTCACCTTGAGGTTCACGGTTTGAATTTCGGGAAAACCATATATGTTTACCCCAAGAATATCAGTATGAAATATGTTTAACGCTTTGGGATTATAAAGGTTATACAGATTTTCCTGTTTCAAAAGCAGTTTTTTAAAATGAATTTGCTAAAATAGGTCAAACTATTAATGAATGGGTCGTGAATAATATATACTTGTGCACTGAACTGATTTTCGGACAGTAAAAACTGCTCTTGCAATCAAGAAATTCCTGCCTGTGGAACCTAGGCCTTAAAAACCCTAAATATGTTGCAATACAACTATGTTAGAGAGAGACACATGCCATTTTAATGTTTTTATGAATTTTTTATTGGCAACTTTTCTTCCGATTACTATAATGGTTTGGATACCGAAGAGGGTAAAAGGTCTCCAAATGCAGATTTTTACAATGTATTTTTACTTTTGCGATGAAATGCAATGCTGATCGACATCAGCAAAAGTTCCATCAAAATGTCGTCTACATAGTTTGAAAGTTAAATAAAAATAAAAAATTTAAATTGTATGCTTAAGGCCACAGGGAGAAGTGTAAAATTTGTAACACAACTTATGCAATGAGGAAGCATAATGTCCTTTTTTAACACAACTTACGAAATGAGGGAGCATAATGTCCATTTCGGAGGTATTGCCAATTAAACTATACATTGTGTTAACGTTATCGGGTTAAGCCTATGAAGTAGAACAATCTGTTACACTTATATACCTAACTCAAATTTACTAAACTAGCAATGCATTCGTGGCCTAACCGGCTAAGGCGCTAGTCTATGGTGATGGACTCTGCTGGTTCGAATCTCGGCAAGATCAAAACTTTTTTCAAACTAAAAAAATGAACTAATAATCAAAGGTGACTAATAATAAAGATACCCATTTAAAGGTATTACCAAGTAAACTATATAAACATGTGTACTATATATAGTAGAGCATGACGGTAAGATCCGATTCACCGCCAGCAACATTTTAAAAAATTTTTGGACGCGGTGCAAGGCTCAGGTCTACACTTTAATAAAAACCTAACCTAATTATTTAGGAACATCGTGGGTTCGAATGTAATTACTGGACTGGCTACCAATTTGCCTGCGATATACGCTGCTACCTCCGACCTCATTTATTCATTAGGGTAACTGGTATAAATTAAAGGTGATAATAGATTAAACAGTTTCCACATACTCTCCTACACGCTTCAAGTTCTTCACTTAACGTACCTTACAGTCCTTATAATTTCTTTTAAAGCATTTCATTAGCTCAATGATACACTTCGATGTTGCGTTAAATACTTTTTCAACTCCAATTAGATGAAAATAATTTGGTCACCGCAGGAATTGAACCCAAGATCTCTTACTTGATCAAAGTGGAGACCCGATACACACGTCCACAAGTAATAATACAAGTTGTTTAAAGATCACCTAAGCCGTACGTTCACTGTAAATAATTGCCGTATATTTCCTTTTCTTTACTATGGCCTAGTTTAATACAATCTTCCATAGCTTTGATTCACAAATTGTGCAACTTGGAAAACTGTTTACATTTGGAGAAATATCTTTATAAAATCGTAATCAATATAATTTATTTAAAAAAAAATGCTATCAGACAATTTCCTTCCTTTCACCTTTCTAAAGCCGAGCGCGAAGTTTCCTGTGAAAGTAGATTCACTTTGAATATTGTTTACCCAAATTGGATCTGCTGACTACTTTTACTAATGATGCGCAACAATCTTTTTCAAACTTTCGTCTTTCATCAAAATAAAGACTCTGTGAATGTAAATTATTTCTAACACTCACAATTTTCACTGCAATAAAAACGCTTACCATATTAAATTACTTTTATTTTGTTGACAGAATTGAAATATAATTTTGTATTTAATTAGAGAGGTCAAATTTTTGTTTAAATGTATACGTCTCGCAAGCACATTAAATTAATATATTACTTTACATTACGATTTTTTAAATGTTCACTTCCTCTTCTACCTTGCATCCTACCTTGAAATTTATTGTAAATCTTGTTTAAAGACCACTAATTGTTGTAAACAAAAAAACACACTCAAGCATTCAGTATACTTTTATAATGAATTGTACGACTAATTACGAACGCTTACATCTATGAAATAGGTGTAAGATCCCCTTACAGTAAATTTTAAGAACTACTCTATTTTCAGAATATTAATTATGCACACAAAATTCAGAGCGACCACGTGCAAAAGTCGCAGACTTTCTGGTACTATGATCTAAGCTACTCCTCTATCCTTATTTTGTAACTTTGGTAAGCTCATTGAAAAATCATACTTATAGTAAAAAAACTCTGTCATTTTGCAATGCGCTCTTCTAAACTATACCTATAGCATTTTCTAATAAGCCTTATATTTTTAGGCTTATTGTAATGATACTATATAGCTTTAGACTAATTAAACAATATTTGTGCATTGTTTGCTCAAACATTGAAATAAGCCAAAAGTTTAGCATAGATAAGTGTAAATGACGCGAGCAGAACTAAAATTAAACCGAAAGGTGGGAGGAACAAAGATTAAATCAGAGGAAATCAACGAAAAATGTGGAGCACGTAAAGCAGTTAGTGCCAAGTTCGATCTAGAGCCGGAAAAGACATAACCGATGAGATATTGGACAGTATCCATTTATATCGTTTCCCCTGAAAAGACTTCAATTCTTCACGTCATAAACAATATTGTTTTAAGGAAAGTTTTATTTCGTTAATATGAATTATTTTATAGACAATGGAATACCATTATTTTAATGAAGTAGATGTGTTATCTTTCTACATTATTTACATAAATTTATTTTCCAAAATATCTTGTACTAATGAATAATAACTGGACCAATATTTCCGGTTATAAATGGACTCTTGCTTAAATTATTATTAGAAATATGTGTACGGCTGAAGTAAAACGATAGAAGGCAGATGTGGTAAGCCGATCATGGCTGCTATAGACGTACTGTCTGACATTGAGATGACATGTTTCGTTAAGTTCCCCTTCACTTCCTAACATAATAATAGTCTTCCTAAAGTAACACGAAATTTAAATACAATGATAGGATTCCATTCCAATATATAACGATTAAGTAAGATGAAATAACGGTACATCTTTGACGCAGCTGGTCCGTGATATGTTATGAATAACATTAACATAATCGACCTAGCTTAACCTCTTGGTTGATCCTAATAGTGGTTTTAATTGAACAACTAATTAAATAATATTACTGGTTTGGTTATTAAATGAAACTACATTATGATTTATTTACCATTTAGGGTGTCCAATAATTAGACTAAACTGTAAAACTTCGACGGTGGTTTTATAGAAGATAAAGGCAAAATAATGTATATCTTCAGAACGGTTTAACAGATTGAGTTGAAAAGTTGTCAACATACTTATTTAGGTAAATACGTAATTAAACACATAAAACCAATTTTATCCAATAATCCATTTTAAAATTTCAGCTGTTCAGAGTATTTAATCAAAGTTACTAAAATAAACTGTAAAGAACACGTAAATCTGACCCAGTAGACCTATTTAAATTATGTTTCTTTTAGACTAATTTCATTATGAAAATTATATAGTGTACGTATTTTAAAGATATTAAAAAACAAGAGTGAAAATTTGTAACACATTAAAAATAATCACTAATTTAATCTTAGCAAAATATTATCTGTAAAAACTAGTATTCACCCGTTTGATAAAATGTAGGTTTTTAAAACTATTTTGCTCACAATTATGAGCACTGGGGTTTGCGTGCTGAGCACTTACGGTCTCCTTAGTATGTAGGCCTATGTAGCCTTTGACCCTTATCAAAAATACGATACATCAACCAAAGCCATTCAATAGACAATGCTTAAAACATTTTTATCTGCATCATAAAATTAGTTTAAATTTAAATCCAAACATTCCTTCCACTCGCTGTTTTGCTTTATCTTTAAGAGTTTAGCCAGTGTAATAAATTAAAGTTTTTCATAGCCGCATTTAAAAGGGCACAGTAAATCATAACACTTTTTATCCAGGTATCTTCAAAATTGATTAAGTAGTTGAATAATATAGTAGTATACAGTTGTATCAGTCTACCTGTACAGTGAGTGTAACTGGTAAACGAATCAGTTTGATTCGACTGAAACTCCTCTATTTCGTACCAAAGAATCTAACGAACCAATTTTTTTCAAATACCAAACCCTCAAAAAGAATTTTTAGGGAGTAAGAGTCATTTAAAAATGTCTAAATATAGGTTACAATCATTAAAAAAATTTTGTTATTTAAATATTTTGTAAATAAAATTACTTACATGTTCCTGTTTAAAATGGGAGATCCAAACCTTTAAAATTTTGGATTTCGTATTTTTATTTACCATCATTGAACGGGTTTATTTTCAGAATTCACAATTTTACCTACCACTGCTATGATGTACACGTACAAACGATGTCCATCTTGGACACTTTTTTAAAATATTGGAGAAAAGCAAAGCCCTAATAAATTAAAAGGACTTTCGAAATATTTCCAATCATTTCAAAATGGCGGCCAAAACCACAGATTTTTATGATTTTTAAGGTCGACTTTCTTGTTAAAAAATGAAAGCGAATTTTTGGAAAGTTTATAAAATTAGGCTACATTGCTTATTATATTCATGAAAATAAAAATGTATTAATACAATAAAGAAGATAAAATAAAATTGGCATGATAATTTATAACAACTGATCAACTGATGCCCTAGATGTTGTCTTTCAGTTTTTTTTTTTTTTTTTTTCTCTTACGCCTGTGTATTATTGACTTGTCTCTAATTTAACATTCCACTGTAGTTTTTGAAGGTGCTAGTAGACGACTACAATACATACATTATGTTAGGATAAATAATTTCAACTAATTTTATTTCAACTGTCAATCTGCCTTCATAACTTTCCTTAAGTTGATATATTATACATGCTAGAGAGTTGTCTACTCGGATTAAACTACTGAAGCCAAATTACACTTTCTACTAAAGTATTTGTATTTAAATCACTTTCCCTATTTACCATTAGCATTCAGAACTGGAAGGATAGATGTCCTTGGGGTAGTCTTTAGTCGTGTCTTTATAAAAAATAATCGTCCTCACGGATTCAACGGCCACGACTTCATCAACGTTGATTAAAACCATCGAACGTTTATTCACTTTGAGTTACTAAATACTTGGCGTTCAAGTCACGATATTCGAAATATTGTGTAATGATTGTAGGATGATGTTTCAGCGAGATGGCATTTGTCCTAAATTTGAGAAAATTGTTCATTTATAAGGGGGAAACTATTGAAATCGCCTGTAAATTGTTAAAACTATACGACGAACTATTGTTGATATATGGAGGGATCCTTTCGCCTAAGACGTTGCAACTTCATCAATACCAATCCTAGATGATTATTTTATTTCAATACTTAGAGGGCTTCTCTAGCAATCCTTGCGGCGAATTTCGGATTAGCCTACAATATGATTTACGGCTTATGAATTAAGACCTATTATAAATGAATACAAAATAATACAAATTGTAAAATAGATTATGAGTTAAGAATTAAACCAAAAAATGTATTACGATTTAAATTTTAACCTTAAAATGTATAAGACCAAAGATAACGAATGAGGAGTTCTATGTAAAAACAAAAATATCTCCAACTGGTATTGGATAATGGATCTAGGATGATGGGGTTAGCGGTGACCGAAGCATGCGCTGTAGTGCCACAGACTGACAGGACAATTTTATATAATACAAAGAAATATCTTCAAGGCAAAGAAATATCTTAAAATACAGAATGACCCAAAAGTAATAGACCAGCAGAAAATAAGTACAAATATTTTGTTTTGTTAATGTTAAATAAGCAAGAAATCACAGAATATTTTCGATCTGATCACTCCCAGAATAAAGCTTTGTAGATCGTGTTACTACATTTTTCCTAAGTCCGATTCGGAGTTCGTACATGTATCAGGTCATGAATCTTTTCTTGATATTCTTGCGGCAGAGATAACCCAGAAAACCAAATCTGTGTGTCCTTTGACTCTGTGGGTCATCTACTAGGGAAGCTGTCATCAAGCTAATGTCACAGGGATAAAGCAAAAATAATGGTAGAGCACCATCTTCAATAAATTGCCCAACATCCGAAATTACGTTACTGAGACTGAACTGCTCTATACATAAATTCCAAACTGTTCCTTCCAAATTCTGCAATACAAAAAAAATCGTTGTTCTCCTTGTCACGATTGGATCAATGTGCACTTTCGGCTGACTAGTATCAGAGCCTATTTATATTGATAACACAAAATTAACTTCTTAGAAGGACTGCACTTTTCTATGGAAATTATCAAACATTTCTATCAAACGAATTAGTTATCTCAATTCTGATTACATAAAACCTGCAACAATTTAATTCAATTTACTTTCTTCAGGATATAGTGCTTTTTGGTACGCCTAGTTCTATACTTGTTCACGGTAAGAACTTTTTTAGCTAACACGTAAATTTGATAAATCCTCTCCATGAATTGCAGAAAGTAAAATCTGCTGTTAATCTCATTGTCTTGAACTGGCCACCGAATAATTTTAATGCACTTGTTTGTTGGATTGGTGTGAGTTGAATTCATATACTGTATTTTGTTTAATATTTCTGCGTTTTCTTATGGGACATTTCAGATACCTTGTAGCTTGTGCCAAATTTACATTTCGAATATGGCTGACACTTCAATTTAAAAAAAAATGGGATTTTGTAACCGATTACGTCATATTACAACTTCTAGAGAGTAAGGTGGAGCAGTGATTAAAGTTACTGTCCAGTTTGCTAATGTTGCGAAATATTTCTCTCACCCCAATTATGAAGAAGATGCCACCCTGTTTGAAACTTATACCTATAGAAAGTTACTTATTTCATTTGGGCATTTTAAGTTGCCTCAACTTTTTCAGTTGTTTATTTACAAAAATTAAAATTATTAAGTTTCAACATTATAGATCCTTTAATTTAATAATATTTATTTTAATTTAGACAAGAAAGTATCGAGAATAACATTTTTTTAAACACTGTTTGGCAACTAACGTGAAAAAATACTTTCCTCAACATTTCCAATTCTAACCAGAGTTAAACTTAAAGGCAGTAGCGTCGCCAGGGTGTGCAGACCGCATTAGGTTACGCCCAGAGGGGTATACAATTTAAAATTTGCATTTTAATAATTAATGAAATAGCATTTTGTAGATAGTTTATTGACCATTTCATAAAATAATAATACGATGAACAGGAGTTGAGTCAAACGGGAGGTTTACTGTGATATAAAGATCATAGTAGGTTTATAACTGTTAGCAGTGATGACAATAAAATCGATTAATGGGAGGGAGACAGGGGTGCGATGTGTGTCTTTAGCTTCTTGTGGGAGAAGTTTTTTCAAAACTCAAAAAATGAAGAATAAGATCCACCAAGTGTCAGGAATATCTTTGTAGTTTAGCTATCCTTTGCATTGAACATTCTGTAGCTAAAAATATTGATTTTGATAATAGCATACCTAGGTTTGCCGAGGAGAAAGTTTATAAAAGGGTTTGAAGTTGAAGTAAGGATATAGTCTACGTGATTCAATTTTAAACGTAACACCAATTACTGAACCAATGATTAGTCTAATGATGTTTAGTCTAGGTTTGATATTAATACAGTTTATTTTAAAACGTTAATTATATTTAAGAACTTGTTTAATTAAATTTCTCCAAAAAATATTAGATGTAGGCTTAAAGTGTGTATTTAGACTGTTATAAACCAAACTACTGTATTATTAAAAATTCTGTCTATTTCAAAGTTAAAAACATTAACTGATTTTGGGAAAACATATATGCAGTATTAAATATTTTTGTATCAATATTTTAATAAATAAATGTAATATTTTACATTTTATTAATGTAATTGTTTAAATTGGTTAGTATTTATTTTAATATTATCCCAATAAAAATATAGTATAAACTACTTCCAAAACTATTTTTTTTGTAAAAATTCTAGTTTTGTTTAAATAAAAAAGCTGTTCAAAGTCGGCAGTTTCATTTTAATACATTTTATTATGAGCCTGTCAATGTTGTTAATATCGTGTAAAATTCAAGAAATCTTTTAATCTTTAATCTTTTGTGTAGCTGAGAAAATACATTTAAACAATGTATCTTTAATTTTTTGTTGGATTGAGAAAATAATGCAAAAATTCCCCACAGGCGTGGAGGAGTAAAGTATTAGGGTGCGGTAATTCGGATGCTGCGAGATGGGAGGAGGTGACAAAAGACTGCTCGCACTAGGTGACATTAGTTTAAAGGAAGAGATTAATTTAAGAAAATGTATAGAACTGCAATTTGTATGTAACAGTACATAATTTACTATGTATTGTCCCGTGTTGCCTTGAAAACGACGGATCTTGCGTAAATCCGTGAGAAATAGAAATGTCTACAAATGAAATCATTCGTCAAAGGACGCGAGATAGTTATAGGCAAGGTCACTTGACCGTGACTAAGAACAATAATTACCATGAACCACAAATTGCCGCAAGCTGTTGACGGATACACTGTTAAAGCCTAAAGGAACTCGATTAGATATAATGACCACCCAACGTCCCAGGGTAGTTAAGATTTAGTTACACATTAATACGTCAATAATAGTAGGCACGTGATCTTTGTATACAGTATGTTACAAAGTTCCTTACACCAACTTAACTTTTGTTTGAATTCAAATACAGCCAAAACCTGTCGTCCTTTGGGAGTATTAACTATGTGACAAGATTTTGTATGGAACGGGGAAGGAACATTGTATCCTCGCAGTATATTTCTGAATTTATAAGACGGTATTTACAAGATGAAATTGTAACGCGAAGACGCTGGGAGACATACATTTTTACCGCATAATTTAACATATAAGCCCACGAATCTTTTCACTTGCCACTTTCAGTCTACCGCAGTTAACATCCAGCTCAGAGAACCAGCTTTGGCTATTAGTAAACTATACTAATTAACGCGATTTACAAGATGTAGCAACTAGGCATAAATTGACTTGGAATCGGATAGACTCAGTCGACCTAATTTAGTCATAATTTCAATGAATGGCCTCACAGTAACCGTTTTGTGAGTACATGCCTCACAAAACGGTTACAGATTCTCGTACGCAGCCAGACAATATATCAATTTATTAACGCTTTATAAACAAAATTAAACCGCAATGAGCAACACAATCTGCACTTTATTGGGGTTGAAAATGTACTCCTGGCTAAGAGCGTCTAGATCGACCTTCGATCGGCCATGATTAATCGAATAGTGACAGTTCAAGATCACGATGCAGGTCTTGAACGTATACAAAATGGTTAAAAATTTTGTTTTTACAAACATTGTACAAGTGCTTTTCAGACACGCATTAAAGTAAGCGTCCATAGCTGCTTCAGCCTGTGTACGTCAGTGATAGCTAGTGATTTTAACCTCACTCTGAATATTTTTATTTTCCTCTAAAAATATGTTTTAAAATATACCTAACTATGGTACAGTTGCAGCCAGGCTGTGTAGGAGGCATTTAGCATAACGTAGCTAAATGTTTTAAAGATTACGTTAAACAAATCTGTGTAGTTTGGAATACTATAATTTACATTTAAAGTGTATTTTTTAGAATAGTTTGAATACCAATTGCAAGGAAATTTGGACTAGTGTAATACTTTCCTAACGTCTTGCATCAAAATGTATTTTATTCAACTTTCTATGTAAGGTCCGATTGTCTGTATTTGGTAGTACACGTAAAATTTCACACATAGTAATAAGAAGGAAACACGTGGCTGTAACACACGAATGGGCAGAAATTACTAAACATTAACAGTTCAGTTAAATTACCGATTATGATTACAAAATTCATTATAGAGGGCTGAAGGGTTACTGAAATAAAAGATATTTAAAGAGAATGAAGATGTGATAACACACTAGAGAGCTTCTTAAAGGTAGGCCAAGTATATCATCATTAATGCTTGGAATTTCCTTACTCTAGGCTCTAGGCAATCAATTAAATAACTGAACATTACCTTGGAAGCATTTATTTATCCGAAACTATTTATCCCTGAAATCTTCTAAGAAATCCATTTAATTTACATCAGTACTGAGCGATACATTTTCATGTAACATTTAAGGCTAAAAATGCACTGTTATGTGATATACCATTTGACAAATGTAGGAAGAAAGAAGAAAATTGCACAACTCGATCATAAAAGTAGTTACACGTTAGTTTGAGTTATACGTCGCGCTCTAAAATTATTATATCTCTGTACTCTGAGATACGAGTAGAACTTTGAGTGAAGTTTCGTTGAATTTGTATCATGAATATGTATTGTACGATAATATTGCTAAAAAGTCTGAATAATCGTAATCTAATCTGTAAAAATTACGTGCTTTGACGAAATTTTGCGAAAGTTGAGTGTTAAACGTGTGCGAATCATGGCAAATTTAAAAAAAATTAAATGAACAATGCTGAACGTCAGAGGGCTTACAGGCAACGCCCGAAACACAATTCGTTACCCGTTGAGTTTCGTCGAGTACACCTTCTGCAATTGATAACATTAGGATAACGAGATAATGATAAGCACTTCGAAAATGATGAAGTGGCCAGGTAATTTTTTTACTTTTTAAAATTCCATTCGTCACCGATCATTTTGTTTTCTAGCACATAAATATCATTACGGCACACATGTCGTATTCTACGTTTGAAAGCTTTATAGCGTAGCTTCAACACAGTCTTCGGCGCATTATGACGTACCTACACCAAACGTCATTTCTATTACATTTGTGCATTGACGAACTGTATACGTCCGTTGGTTTTTTACTTAAATATCGTAAAATGTTGCAAGATAATCAAACGCGGAAGAACAGATAACTACTCATATCTTGCCATCTTAAAAGCGAGTCAACCACTTTTTGCTTGACTTCCGCCCTCTTACCTCAAAAGTCTGAGTATAAGTTGTGATCTTTAAATAATACGTTTAAGGGTTAAGGTGAATAGCACCGATTGGCTATCATTGCCTGAAAGAAACTGTCTCCTTCTTGACAAACTTTTCTCTTCATCCGGGTTCGAACCGGGGACCTTGAGCTTCCATGTCAGAGCACTGATCCTTCAGCCACAGCATAGTCTTGTAATATTGTAAAAAAAATATAAGCGTATCAACAAATATCTTCTGTTACTTGGAGCTGGGCAGAAGAATTGAAACGACACAGAGCAGACGTTACTGAACTTTATAAAAATACCATTCTGAAAAATGAGGTCATATCCATTTTATGAATACAGTAAATCAAAAGAAGGAAAGTTAAAGATATAATGTGATGGAAATTAAACTATTGCCTGGAAAGTGATGTATTAACTACTTAGGCTACGTGATGTTAAACCATGGCATTTAGAAATCATTTTAGTACATTAGGTTAGACTCTGTGCAACATACATTCAAATGCAACTTTTAGGTTATATTTCCAACATAGAAGTAATACTGAGCTTGGGCTAAATCTTTTTTTAAAGAAGTTAAACATCGATTAAACCTATTGCTTGAAATAAACTATTTTAGTGTTTAAACAATATGACAGATTTGAGGATTTATTTCAAGAACATTCTAAATAGTTATTTATTGCAGAAGTAAAAATGTAGTTTTGTGTAAATAAATTCTTCAAAAATACAACATAATCCCAACAGATTGTATAAAGATTTCTTTTTGTTATATTTTTTTGTAAACGGTTCTTCTAATAATATTACAGAAAAATCGTTTAAAAAAAAATTCACTCTCACTAAATCACGTATCGAGAATCCTAACATATGCATTCTTATTTTAGTTCAGAAAAATTCGATTCAAGGTTAGATACCTAAAATGTAAAATACTGTCACTATAATTTAATTTTAAGCGACTTAAAATAGTATACTAGCTATAATAGTTAATTATTCAACCTTATTCCAGAATATAGTTAAAAATGTAAGAATTCTATAACCTTTTTGAAACCATTGAGGCCATCTATAACCATCTAAACTATTCTATAATCTTTTTGTTCTAGATGATACAGCAGTGCCTTTTAAATATCTTGAAATGTGGCTATGGCTTGAGGCTATGTATGACCAGTGCTAAAGTGTAGTTATGAGTAGGGTATAAGGATAGGCTATGTGTATGCGTTTGCAGTTGAATTTTCCTGTGATATGGTTGTTTTTTTTAATGTTTTTGGTATTCTTGTTTAATTTTTTTAGCAATTAATGTGTCCACGTATTCCAATAAATTCTTAATTCCTGATGTGATTATTTTATTTACTTTTAACTTGCTGTATCAGTACTTTTATACATTGTTTATCATATTTTGCGGCCCGGTATTTTTCTTTACACAGTGTAAACTTATTTCACAAATTATGATTATTTATAATGATCCAATTATGCTGGATCAATAAACTCAACCATACATACGTCATTTTTAATTTATGTTATTATTTTAACCTAACCTAAAAAAGCCGTTGTTTGTGAAGAATAATTAACTGATTCTAAATTTGCTAGTTGGTCGGTTACTTTGGTAATGTATGTAAATGCGTTCAAGAAAGTGTGTTAGTTCAGTATAGGTATAACCTTATCGATTATAGGGTTTGGTAGTGAAACTCCAAAATATTTGTAATTTTTAAGCTTTAAATATCAACATTTTGAAAAATAATTTCTTACTGAGCACCTAGGACCTCATAAGAAAATTCCTTGAAATTTTTGTATTTTTATCTTCAGTAGTTTTAGCTCTACAATGATTCTATTTCAGCCATTTAAACATAGACTAGGGCCGCCGCTCACCAACACCAGCGGTTACTCGAGGCAAAGCAAATGTATAATCTGATATTTTCACTAAAATTACGATTAATTAGTTCAGAGGCACTAATCAGTGTAGGGTGATGCGGGTATCTTAGATCCTGACACGTACGCAATAGGACCAGGTTTTTGTGTAAATGATTTGATTTTATATAATAGAGCATTATAAACATAAATAAACGGTACCAGTTACTGCCACATACTTTCTTCCAGTTGAAACTTTATATCTTCCCAAGAGTAGCATATGAGGTGGTTATTTAGAATTGCAAAAGTAGGAAAATGTTACTATGGAACATATTAGGTGAATGTAACACACATCCATATTATAATATTATTATTATTTAAAATATTCGATCGATTTCGAACAAATTTGCACCAAACATGTCAATTAGGCCTGTATAGATGCACGAAAAAAGGTTTTGACCAATTTTGAAAAACAACCCCCTATTTGGCCAAAAATCCCCAAAAATCAGTTATTATTATTACCTAAACGAGAATTTTTAGAAAGCTGCGGTTGTTTCATATGGTAGGGTACATTTAGGGCTACGAAAAAGCCAAATTTTATCAAAATCGTTAGAGCCGTTTTTGAGAAATTTTGATTTTTCTATTTTTTTGCCATTTTTGGGGGGTAAAACCCCTTAAAAATCTAAAATTTGAAAAAATGAAAAAGACACCTGGAGATATTCCAGAACTACACCTACATACCAAATTTCATCAAAATCGGACTGTTTTTATGGCCTCCACCTCTGTACGCATCATAACAGACACACAGACACACGGACAGACATCATAAAAAAAACACTTTTTGGGTTCAGGGAGCACCAAAAGAAATAATTCCACTAAAAATATTTTTTGTTTCAGGGAGCACCAACACAGATAATTCCACTAAAAATTGTTTGGGGTTCAGGGAGCACAAAACAGATAATTCCACTAAAAATTCAAATTCGAAAATTTGTACGAAAACAATACTTTCTCCATATAGGCCTACTACGTATATCGTGGAGAAAGTAAAAGGCTTTGTTTGTGCAAATTAACCGAATCTAAATTTGTCATAGGTTGCTATGGTAATAATTGTAAATGCTTATAAGAAATAAGTGTCGGTTCAGTATATAGGCCTAGCCTAAAATTGTGTTAAGCTTTTGATTCAAATCAGCTGTTTGAATTAATCAGCTGTTTGAGCTGTTCAACAGATGTTTGAATTATACTACAGTAAGCCTTTTTCGTAGATTTTTGTTTATATTTGAATGTATTTTGTTAACCTCACCTAAAAAGGCTGTTGGTTGTGAATAATAATAATATAAGTCTACTGATTATAAATTTGCGAAGATGGTTGCTATGGTAATGAATGTAAATGCATTCAGCAAACATTAGTTGGTAAGCTTTTGATCCGAATCAGCTGAATTATCTGTAGGGCAAGGAATAAACCCATGTATTTTTACCATTTTTATGCTTTAAAATCAAAATTTTGCAAAATCATTTCTTATTGTGTCTACTACCCAATAAGAATATATACCTTCAAATTTTCTTAGTTTTATCTTAGGCAGTTTTTGCTCTACGTTGATTCCATTTTCGTCAGTCTCGACAAAACTGTTTGTATGTAATAAATTGATATATATTTCAAAGAATTTTTATCAAAATACAAATTGACAGATTAGCGTTTTAGTACTTATGTTTATATGAGAGATATTATATACCAGTGAAGTGTTAAGATCCCTTCTGAATAACCGCGTACTTAGAGATAATGACAAGGTTAGCCATATGCCCCTAATGTATAGTAAACATTGATATACTTATTAAACAAATTGAATTGTAAGTTGAGACAGATTTTAAATAAAAACTTATGATGAGTCACTTTTACAAGAACAACAATAAAATAAACATTAATTACATAAATACATGATTTAAACTTAAATGTAAATTACTAAAGCAAAACCGTTTACATCAATTACATAACTTACAAAAGGGGGAAAACTCTAATACAAAAATAATGTAGGTACTTCAATAATTTTAAAAGTAAATTATTTGCTATTTAAAAATACACCTTTCATAAATGTTGCATGTTGTTTTGATAATTTTAAAAATATAAAATTTCTAAATATTATTATCTAAATGAAATATAATCTGCACGAGAATACATAGAAGACAGTAATTATCAGTGCTAAGCAAAGCCTATTGATTTTATGTTGTATAGAAATGACCCTGCATCCCTTTAAGCCTACAGGGTAATCAGTTGACCAAGCCTAAGTTTCCCCCTCGTTGATGTTTACTTTAGAAATATAGCCTGCATAGAGGTCTTGAGATATTACAAAATAACTTCTGACGAATGGCAGTCATCTCAGCGTATAACTTAAACCTCCAAATCTGGTATAAATACAGGGTTTAGTAATTAAATATATTTATGTATGAAAAACATTTATAGAACATTTCCTTGAGTTATAACAACATAAAAGAACTCAAGATCCATTGATACGATTTTATTGCACGGTTTCATACTTAGATATGTTTTATTCTGTTTCAACAACATTGATTGAACATTTCCCCAAGATATAAAACCGTATAAAAACTCCAAATAAGTAGATCACTATTTTATAACACAATTTTATATTGAGACATATTTTAGCGTATGTTTGATCAACAGTGATTGAATATTTCCCCAAGATATAATATCATGTAACAACTCAAGTACGTTGATCACGATTT
>JAGFPH010000052.1:130432-148134 GCA_018207615.1 Philaenus spumarius
TTTTGACTTACTATATTTGAGCATTTGATTAACTCATAAGGAAAAATATAAATTTTCTGTTTGTGACAATATGTATTGAGACCGAATTATAGCTATTTATAATAAATTTATTCGGACATTTACCATATTTTTTTATTTACAAGATGTTACTATTTATTATATTGTGCATATATAAAGTCCTGAAAGTATGTAACCAATAATAATACAGTATTAAATATATTTTAAATTTAAGTAACATTAATAATAGGTCTATTGTCATTACTATTTGTATCACTTTAAAACAAGTCCTTTCTTATAGTTTGTTAGCCTCGTTAAATTGTCGGACTCGTTATTGACGTCAGCACAAGTGTTTCCAATTAAAACTTTATAAATTACATTGATTTGCTTCGTTCAAATATACAATTATTAGGAAATATCCTCATTTAAAACATTATAAATACAGTCATCCTAGTTGAAAACCCTGTTTTGTTAATAAATTATTGATTTATTGTTTCATTAATTTTAATATAATTACAACTTACCGTCGTCAATAGTCAACTTGTCGTATAAATTTCAGCCAACGGTTGAATAGCCGAAACGGTCGTCGTATAAATTTCAGCCAACGCCGACGCGCGACGGTTGAATAGCCGAAACGGCCATCGTTTGAAATTTATACAAGTTAACTATTGACGACGGTAAGTTGTAATTATGTTAATTTATAACAATAGTCGGAATGGCGAAAAACATAATAAGTTATTAATTTTAATAATTATAGTTAACAAGGAAATATTTTACCGCTGGGGGTAAAAGAGAAAATTGTCCCGATACGACGGTAGAGGTTGACAGTTTTAACAGTCAAACCATTATATAGGAAATTAAATGGACTACAAAAATATAGGCTACTCTATGTTTTTTTATAAAATATTACAGTGTTTGAGTTATTCTCATTTAAAGTGTTTAAATGACCTCAATTTTAAAACAGGTTATGGTCAAGGTTGATTACTTTTGTCAAACTATGATGAATTGCATATTTTTTAATAACGTGCAAAATTTTACTCAATCGGTTTCGCCGGTCAAGAGATATCCATTATTTAGACAGAAAGAAAACATGACGAGTAGCTGGTGAAGAAGCGTTTCCGGACATATATATGTTTATTACATGAACTTTTTCATTAGTTTCACCAACGGAACAGTTCATATTTGTTCATCTTAAATGTTTTATATTGTGTGCCATGTCCTGGCTGAAAGTTTATGTGCCTTTCTTTTATTTTCTGAAACAACTGTAACTGGTGTTTCTTATCTTGATGCGCTACAACAATGGATCTTTTCTGAATTGGAAGAAGCTGAACCACAGAACTTTATTTGGCTGCAAGATAGTGCTTTGCCTCACTATGCGATTGGTTAAACGACGCGAAGCAGACGTTGTAGCAGACCGCTGGATTGGCCGCAAGGGGCCGGATGACATAGATTGATTCCAATTGCGCCTAATCTGACGTCATCCGAGTTTTATCTTTGGGGGTTTATAAAGGTGTATATGCCTTGCGCTCGGCTACCAGCTGATACATCCGACTTTAGAAACAGGATTGAAGCTGATGTTGCAACAAAATTACTCCATACACACTGAACAAGGTTTGGGATGAACTCTGCTGTCGACTCGATATGTACAGTGTGACGAATGGTGCTCACATTGAACTGAGTAGGACAAACTGAGTTGCTCTTTCATTTGATGTATGTTTATAATTATTGTAAGTTAAATTTAATAAATACTACAAAGCCTTAAAATCCCGACATTCTTTTTGAAACACCCGGTATTCTGGTATATCTTGAACTCCTCAATGGCGTCCATTTATTTGGACTTGTACAATAAACAATTACTCAGCCTTGCTAATAAACGTATTGTTGTCTCGCTTCATCGTGTATATTGTGCAATGTGTATGTCTTTAATGTTTAACTACCTCTATTGAGCGATGTTTTTGATGATGGCACTTAAGTTCTGAAACTCATAAAAAGGAAGTATTAAATAGGTCACAGACGGAGCAAATAGACATATAGGTTATTCAAACTTATCAATTCAATTGTCTTGGAAACTTGCACTCGAAAAAGAGGTTTTTAAGTTTTTGTTTTATATTTTAATAAACATGCGATAAAATTATTTAACTTCTATACTATACAAATTAGTATAATAATAAATATAATATCTGGCCATATCTGCATTTTCTTCCTGAAAATATCAGTTTGCTGAGAATGGTTGAGTTCGTGGTTTTCAATTCAGGTCCTCAGTCGAAATCGCACGATAAAGTACGTATATCATTTACAATGATGCATTATTTGCTAAGCAAGTCACTTCAGCGAAAATAACTATGGTTTACAAATGGAAAGTCTAACTGCATTGTAGAATATCTCGCGGAAGAGGCCTTCACAAAGTGGCAAAGATTACGATTGTTACCCAGGGCTTTTGTCTGTGTGAGAACTTTTAAATGTTTTCACTGTCACGTTTGTTGGTCACACGGCAAACACGTTCTCATAAAACCACCGTGACCAGAGAAAAACGTCCTTATCAAAGAGAACATGGTTTGCGCCCACGCTTATACTGAGAACTACGGATAATACTTGTCTTTGTACTAAATCTTCATTGAGTAAATCTTTAACTCAAAAGTAAATCTCACAAACTGTGGCAGCTTATTTCGAACAAAAATCACACGAACAAATTGCATTTTCCTATTTAATTTCTTTCTTTTTTGTGACACAGAATTATTTAACATTACATTTTGAAATCCATAAATCCAGCTAATCTGTTATAAAGTTTTTTTTTATGCACACAATTTTGTATAAATAGAACTTGTAATTTAATTTGCATGATAATGATTAAATTATTTAATAGTTAACGTTACCGTATTGGTTCAGCTAGAGAGTTTTCGATAAAACTTCTAGAACGACATGTTTCATAGCATGACCATCATCAGGTCTTTAAAAATCCCTATTATCATCAAATATACAAACAGTATACAGTATCACCATTACCTCTACGACATTGCTATCAACCATCTAAATAAGATAAAGAACGATAAAAATCATTTTACTTAATCATCTCTAGTTAAACATCGTCCACGTCAGGGTATACACCTAACCTTTCCAAATAAAAGGGTTTATTGTAAAGATTGTGAGTAATGTATTATTTGTAGATTTATTTTAATGCACAACTATCTATTCCCAGTAATATTTTAAGACCTGATGATGGAGTTACGATTCCAAAACATAGAAAGTTCGACAAAAGTTACAAAACGAACCAATATGATAACGTTTAAATTTATTTTTCAAACCAGTAATTTTATATTCCAAACTGTAGTAAGGCACTGAATATCAAAAATGTATGTATAATTGAATAACAGTTGGTCTTTGATGACATGTGCTACAGTATAGACTAAGGATATTTTTGTTTATAATATAATATAACAATTTAACTAAAACCACTAATCCGATAAAGGTTAAACTTTTACTGGTGTATTTGGTGTCGTTCTGATTGGAATGGGACATTGTGTTATTTTTCAAAATAGACAGATGTTGAAAAAGAATAAAAATAAAAGAAAGATCACAGTTAGATCATGATCATTTCTTCCCAAACAATTGATTGTTCTGGGATAATATCGCAAAATTGAATTTCCTTCTTTTTGACACTTCTATAAATTCTTTGTCGTAAGAGTGGTATTATTGGTAGAATTTGTTTTAAAAGTTGAATATATTGAACATATACACCAATGTGTTGTTATTTTTATTTTAGACGGTTTCCATAAGTATAAAAATCTAATACAAAATACTAGCTCACCCGTGCGACTATTTCGCAAGTTAGGAGTAGGCTTACACTTACCTGATTTAATACGTTGATTTAATTCAGTTAATTACGTTTATTTATTTACGTTTTTTTTTCATAAATAACAGTTTATAAAAATGTATAACGCTTTACGTTGATTTAATTTGATTGATTTGCGTGATAGATTAGGCCTACCCTTGCATATAGAATGTGAACAATATAATTAACAACTGTCATGTTAAACATATTGTTAATAGATGACGCCTTTCATTAGGAATCATAATAGATGGCGCCTTTCATTAGGAATAAATATGAACTTTCATAGGACAATTTGTTTTAACGAAAACATTAATTTTAAGCTATTTGTCTATTTTTCGTCAATATCAGAGAAAATAAGCTTTAAGGGGACTTGTCACGCCTATGTTACTCCATGTTAACTATATGCACATTTTCTCAAGAACTATAAGACTTAGGGCAATACGTTTTTTAACATTTTTTAATCATTTTTTTTCCCGAGTGCGCTACATAACGTTTTTGTAAAATTTTATTTCTAAGTATTTTTGTTTATCTTTTCAAAAATAATTTGTAATTTATCGGTTAAAATTTTCATAAACTATTGTTTTTTTAGCGAAGTAAGAAGATTTTTTGAAAATTTCATATACCGCACTAGGAGACTATGTTGTAAGAAAGCACAAAAAATGTATCATCAATATCTTTATTAGATGCTGAGAAAAGTTACATCATAGTCCAAAAAACCAAATTTTCAGTAAACAGAGAAAAACTGAAAATATCCATGATTTCATGATTGTCCTTAAAGTTTATACCATTATGACACTTATGACAGTAGATTATTGATTTATAAACAATAACAGTAAATTTATTAGCAAGATATGAGCACTTGACTGCAACTGACATAGTGTTAGGCCTATGCTTAGCCTAAACATAGTCTTTGTAGGCCTACAGACGTGCAAAGTCTAAAACTTGTTTGCTATTTATAACAGGGTTTTAGTGTCCATTTATTTGTATGCCTATTTGTTTTTGCAGCTAAGCAACACATTTTCATCAAACATGAAGATAAAAAACTGAATTAGGTTACGTCCTTTGAAATAAAACAAACAAAATAAATATTGATATAGAAGAAAGCGGTAGCACATCAAAGTCGTAGAAGTTAGTTCAGTAATGACCTGGGCTAGCAACAACAAACAACAGCTGATGTCAAGATGTCAAACTATTTTTTTCACAGGCACTAAACAGAAACACAGCGTAGCCAATTTGAGAAATCTTTACTTCATAAAATGTATATGTATGATAATAAATGAACTGCTTTCAAGCGTTTAGTGATTCAGAACCAACATTTTTCATGAAAACTAGAGTGTATGGGTAAAAACAATAATTTTTTTAACCAACTTCTAATTGAACTAAAAAAATAAAAAATATTACATTATTCAGCTCATTCTAAAAAATAATAATCAATAATAAAAAAAATGTGAAAAAATTTTTTTTCCCGTGGCAAGTCCACGTAAGATGATGTTTGAATCATTAATTTTGATGAAGAATTAAGGGAGATGTGGTTTTGCCACAAAAAAACACCTTTGAGAAATAATATACAAAGATAGTAGTCTGTTACGTCAAATTGTACGAAAAATGTGTACTCATTAACTAATGGGATTAAGTATTTCAGTTGTTGATCATATGGGACAAAATAAAGCAAATATTTCCTATAAATATATAATATATTTATATATATATATATTTATATTTATATATTTATATTTATATATTTATATTATATGCTTCTTTTACCAGCCACCAACTTTTTTGTTTGCTTCTAGAGATATTAGACCAGGGTCAATAATTTTGAAAATGGTAAAAAGTGAAAATAATTATAGTAGGATGAAACCCGTTAAAAAAGGACGAGAATATAACAAAAATAAAAGGAAAAATAATTTACGGGCGATCTGAGGTCGGGAAGTGGAAGGGGGTGAGTTTTTAAGGGTAAAAAACGGTGTATCTCAATTTCCGGCAAAACTACAAGTCCTATGGAAAAAAATTAAATAACAAAGTTGTAGGTAATAAAGAGACCTACAACTTTTGCAATTACACTTTTTTCACATAACCTCAAAATTTATGTAAAAAATTCAAATAATCAAGTTTTTTATTTTTATCTTATGCAAAAAATTTTGTTTTTCACGAAATTTGGTGAAAACTTACCTTTTTGAGTCCTAAAGACACTGTAACTTTTTTTGATTGGAAATATTTATTTTTCACCTTATTTTGACTTAATATCGAAAAAACACCCTAATTTTAAATCGAAAATTCTCGCGTCAAAATATCATCTTTTTAAAAAAAAGTCGGGGAGTTTTTTGTTCTTTGAAATCTCTTCTTTCTGATAATGTAAAAAAATATATACATTACTATGGTAAATGTTATCAGAAAATGAAAAGAAAAAGAAAAAAACTCGAATCCGAAATTTTTTTTTAATTACTATGTACAATTTTTAGCTATTTAGTAAAATTTACACTTTAATTACTTGAAAAACGTAAGATTCTATGTTACATTGATAAACAAAAAAATTACAAATCCATAAATCATAAAGATTGCAAGAAACATGCGAAAATAGTTGTTCTAAATATTAAAGATAGGATTTAAATGGGGGATTTCATTTAAAAAATGTGATTGCTGCGATGTTTTTTAGTCAAAAAGTTGATTTATTAAATTCTAATTACATTTATGTCATAGAAAATCTCATAATATATGAATAGAAATGTAAATCGTACTATTGAATTTTTTTCCATAGGACTTGTGGTTTTGCCGGAAATCGAGATATACCGTTTTTTACCCTTAAAAACTCACCCACTTCCACTTCCCGACCTCAGATCGCCCGTAAATTATTTTTCCTTTCATTTTTGTTATATTCTCGTCCTTTTTAACGGGTTTCATCCTACTATTATTTTTTTTTTTTTGTTTCAAAAATTATCGACCCTGGTCTATATAGATTATTTATTAAAAACACAAATGGCTGATGGCTGGTAAAAGAGGCGTTTCCTGACATATTTTATTGGAAATGTTTTTATTTATTTTTGTCCCATATAACCGCCCGGTTTTTAAGAGTAGTAATGCTGGTTCTCTTTAATCTATATTATAAACTCCTGTTATATCTTACACTTAATAATTTGGTTTATTCATTTATTATTATTTGCCATCTTTGAGGTGATAACTAATCATGTAATTTTATTAAAATATAACTTCTAAAATATAGACGTGCGAAGCAAGCATGAGTTTTCCCCAGTACATAGTTTTTTTTAATATAGACTTTTTATAGTATAGCTTGGGTTTTTTCGAGGACAGTGTTACACTTTACAAATAAAAGTAATGCAATTCTGCATACTTACATAGTTGGAACTTACAGTTTGAATAGGCCTCTTTGTTCGCCCGATTTGGCAGAGTGTCAAACAAATGGTAACTACGGTAAATTGAGTTATATTCTCCGCAGGAAAACTGGCAACGACACTACTTATCTTGGCAAGCCGACAAAGTGAAGCAAAGTTTCACATTTTATCGATAATGAATTTTTTTGTACCGGTTTACAATATTTTTTTCATTAAAGCTGAAATTTTATGCTTTTAAACAAGTGGCACTCGGTGTAGTAAAAACCCTCAGATCTAACAACGAAATTCAGTTTGTAAATTTACGCAACTAACTAATCTGTTATAATTTTGTTTATATGGAACTAAATCATGGAAAGTACAACAACAGTATCCTCAATGTAGGAATGTGTCCTGAGAAAAGAGCAAAAGAGGAAGCTCTTTGTTGTGTTTGGCTTTAGCGGTACAACCACAATACAATAATATAGACCTCTGTTGCTTCAATGTACAGTAAATAAGACTAGTCGTTTTGAAACTGTAGAAAGTGTCATATACAAAGAGAAAAATTTGTGATACAATATGAAAAGAATACAAACCTTAAAACTTTAAATACAGTATAACTAAAACAAAATAGTGTACGAGAGTATCCGGCATAGCCTAAGGAAAAATCAGGTCCGCACTAATCTATTCAAACAAATCAAATTTCTCCTAACCAAACGTTGGTCATAGGGAAAATATTTACAAATAAAAAGTGAATTCAACTAATCATCTACAACTTTCTCCCATGAAGTTTTCATTCGGCAAAAAATATCTTTCTGCTTTGCATATTTATTGTCATTACTTTTAATTTATAAAAACTTTATCACGGTTGTACATTTTACTTTCTCACTATACTATAGTGTAGAGAACGCAAAAAAATCGATGTTGAGATTTTTGTGGAAATATCTGTTTTGGGACCCCCTGAGTCCAATAAAGTCGTTTTTACAAAATGTTTGTCTGTCTGTATGTATACAAAGCTAGAGAGAAAACTATTTGATCGATTTCGAACACATTTGCACCTAACAAGCCTACTAGGGCTGTATAGGTGCACGAAAAAAGGTTTTGAATTTTTTTGAAAAACAACCCCCTTTTTTGGCCCAAAACCCCCAAAAAATCAGTTACTATTTTTTGCTATAAAGATTTTGATAAAATTTTGCTTATTTGTAGCCCTTAAATGTACCCTACCATATGCAAAAAACCGCATCTTTCTAAAAATTCTCGTTTAGCTAAAAATAATAATAATAATAACTGATTTTTGGGGTTTTTTTGGCCAAAAAGGTTTTTTTTCAAAATTTGTCAAATCCTTTTTTTATGCAGCTGTGCCTCATTGACATGTTTGGTGCAATTTTTTTCGAAATCGATCGAATAGTTTTCTAATAATAATAACATTTATTAGTTACTCTTCTACTTTAATTCTATTACAGTTCTATTACAGTACTTTAATACAATTATGAAGTCACAGTGAATCTGTTTAACAATTTAAATATGTTTGTGAGAAAGTATGTGCCTGTTTCTGGTAGACCGTTTATTTTATTTATATTGCCCATAGTTTTCTCTAAAATGTGATATACATTTTTTTTACATACGCAAATAGGTAAAATTATAAAATAAGTGAGATGCAGTCCATTATGGAGTTGACACTTTTCGCATTAAGGGTCGGCTCTAGCTGTCGGCCATGTTGCTTGAAACTCCATAAGACCAATGTTAAATTAAAATCCATATTTTTCCTTTATTTTTGATCGGATAATTATGAACGATATGTCATTTTAAAGCTATGGCCAATACGCATGCAAATGGCTTTTCCAAAATTAAGAAAAACGTTTTGTTTAATATTTATTAACAATTTAAAAATTGGATTTTTAATATTTTTTTATGTTGTCACTATTAGTTATAGCGAAAAAGTACCAAGCCATTTGCATGAAGAATTTCGTCCCCAAGAGTTTGGTATTTTTTTGAAAACGCTATTTGAACAATTGCGGGGTTTAAATGGATTTAGGCTGAGCAATGTCCGTGTAACCTACCGCCACTATAGGGTGACTTTAAATATTTTTTTACGATGTAACTATTAATTATAGCGAAAAATTATCAAGCCATTCGGATGAAGAATTTTGTCCCCAAGAGTTTGGTATTTTTAAAAAAACGCTATTTGAACAATTTCTGGTTTTAAATGGATTTAGGATGAGCAATGTCCGCGTAACCTACCGCCGCTACGCTGGAGTCGCAGGTTGCTTTCTGTTTTACTAGAGCCGACCCTTAATTGTATGTAAGAAGTAATTTGTGAAACTAGTTTTCACTTGGGTAGAAGTAGTAGATAGGACACGCCCCTTAAACCATACACATTCTTAGTTTGAGGCTACTGTAAGTGGAACAGGTGATCGTTTTGAAATCGGGAATGACTGTATTTTTAAAAAAAATTCACTGTAAAAGTAGGTTTCTAATGCAGTCTTAATAATACAAGAAACCCCTCAATCAAGTAGATTTTATGTACCTTTTTTATTTATTCTTTCTGTTAAATTTACTGCTCACATCTGCACTAGATAGTCATTCACCTCATATTACATTATCAAAAGGAGCAAAGGTTTAACATCGTAAAACAGGTGTCTTTTTTACTTTCTCTGGCAACAAATTATATAGGGTAATACCCACAAATTCCAGTTAAATAATATTTAATTGTATAAGTAGTCTACTACACTAAAGAAATAATTCGACCACGTAGCTGGACCGCTGACGTGAGTTGAGCAAATTTCCAAAATTAAGTTTATATGCCTATGTTTTAGGGTTTCAACCAACAATTTGGGAAATAGGTCTACTCACGAAGGCGTTGAACAGCTGTGTGTGTGTACACAACATATTAGTAGAATTTGTTTGCGCTTAGTGGCCTCGCGAGTTTGCACCACTTGGCTTCGAACCGGGTACTTTTATGGTATTTTACGTTTTGGTCGATTTTGGGGAACCAAGCGAGCTATGAGGTCGCGTAAAAAACAAAATACGAGAATAACATCCTACATTTATATTTTTAGGAAAAACTTTAAGAAAAATTATTTCTCGTAGTAAAAATCTAAAAAAATAGTTACTTCCGATCAAAAAACGTACTTCCGGTTGTTGGATTTTTTTGGCTAACGAACTCTTCCGAGCGACATAGACAACCAACACGTATACCAAATTTGGACCAAATCTGACTTAAAAAGCGGCCGCTAGAGTGCGAACACATATATACATATATATATGAATTTTAATGACACCCCAAAGCGTGTTCTGGGGACCATGATCGGTGCTCATTTGCTAAAGACCTTGGGTCTCACCATAAGGGCCACTGCAATAGCTCATTTTTCCTATGGGAATTCGCTAATAAACATATAACATGTTTAAAAGTAAACAAAGTGATCTATTAGAACTCGTAGAAGTCAATAATTTAAAACAAGATTATAATACAATAAACTATTTTCTATCTCGCCTTCACTTACTTCATAAGGCTGAAGAAAAACAAGAAGTGAAATAATTCGACCACGCAGCTGGACCGCTGACGTGAGTTGAGCAAATTTCCAAAATTAAGTTTATATGCCTATGTTTTAGGGTTTCAACCAACAATTTGGGAAGTAGGTCTACTCACGAAGGCGTTGAACAGCTGTCTGTGTGTACGCAATATATTAGTAGAATTTGTTTGCGCCTAGTGGCCTCGCGAGTTTGCACCACTTGACTTCGAACAGGGTACTTGTATGGTATTCTACGTTTTGGTCGATTTTGGGGGAACTAAGCGAGCTATAAGGTCGCGTAAAAAAACAAAATGTGCAGAATAACATCCTACATTTATATTTTTAGAAAAACTTCTAAAAAAAATAAATTTTCGTAGTAAAAATCTAAAAAATAGTTACTTCCGGTCAAAAAACGTACTTCCGGTTGTTGGATTTTTCCTATGGAAATTCGCTAATAACAACAACAAAAAATACCGTAGGAATTGACTGGCTGAGCTATCACATCTTCTTTGAACTCAACTAAACAAATTCGATATTTGAATAATTGTATTTACTTAAAATGCACACATTGTTATACATTTTAGGAAAAAGCTAGATATGTATTTAAGTAATTGGTTCGGTCAAATTGGGCCAAGACATCATTGTTGTGAGAGTTTGGTTAGCGGTTAACCAATGTCTGCTATAAAAGTCCTAGTATAACTATAAGATCTAGTCTATAAATATAAAAATGTTGGAAAATTGCAACACGTTCTTGTAACGCTATGGTAGAGCGGAGTAGTTTGTTGGCAGCGGTTGGAAAGGCGTTGTTATGGTAACGTGCGCGCGCCGATAATAGGTGAATAATTTTGCCTCGTAGTGCGTAGTGGGAGATTTCGTTGATGCTTTAATGTTTGATACTATAGCAACCATAATCACAGGTAAAATATCTGATTAGGTTAACGAGCTCTAATATTTCAAAAACACAGTTTTAGATAAATATTAAATAAATTATTAAACTATCTTACCTATTCTGAGACTTAAATGCAGCTTACCTGAAAAATAAAATTCAAAGTTTAAATACAATATAATCCTTCACGCAGGTTGTATAATCATGTTTTTAATTCTATAAATAGTAACATTTTCAGTTTTTAATAAAAACCAAACAGTAATTTGTTTCTAAAACGGCTCTACCCTATCTCACATAGAATCGAGGTACTTGAGCAAAACTGCTGAAGATGAAAATTTTAAGATTTATTCTTATAAGGTCATAGACACTCACTAAGAAAGGATTTTACAAAGAAAGGATTCTTATTTTAAAGCGTAAAAATGGTGAAAATCGTAGGGTTTAGGCCTACTTCCAGCCCTAAAATAGATGAAACATCTGATTCAGATCAAAAGCTATTGGAAATTTCAGTTAATAGTGTCAAATTCGTGGTTTTCAAGATCACTGAGATGAATAATGACACTGCAAAAATATTTAAATTAATATTTTATGTAAGACAAACTAAAACTGAGTAAATCATGGCTATCCAAGCTCGTATAATATAAGCGATCCTAAAGTTATTTGAAATATTACCCCTCACTGTAATTTTCCAAATGATGCATACAAAAATCTTGAACGATTCCTCAAACTAGGATAAATTAAAGCAAAACTGTCTCGTTAAGAATGGGTTTGGAAGTATACCAAACAAATTTGTATAAGTTCAACTTAAAGAGTTAATAATTCTACATAAGTATTATTTGTTTTGATATGTTTTTCAAATAAAACTTTCCCACTGTATATTTTATGGATTTTAATATACACTACTGTTACACAACATTACTGCAAGCGCCTCTTACAACACTAGGTGCAAAAGACATCTTTAATTTCGAACTTGAAACAGTTATCAAACATTAATTCGATGCATGACCAAGATACATTTACAATGCAATCAGATACGTATTACTTATAAGTTATTATTTGAGTTTCAGTTGTTTATCCTATACACAACACTCGTGTAGTTAGAACTTTTCTATATTTTCTCTTGATTCATTACATAACACGTAATATGTTTCTACGTGAATAAATCATTAATGACAGATTCCTGCCGATGGAAGTGGGGTACATGAACATCATTTTTCAATTTCTTTAATGTCACAAGATCCCTTCTATAAAATGCCAGCATTTTTCTCATTCCATACCCCTCGTATTAGACCTATCACACTACCTCCCAGAATATTTTAAGAATAACAATAAGTTTTACAGTTTCAATAAAAAAATATATTAAAAAATAAACTTATATTTGACACAATCATTGTAGTTAGTCTGACTGAAGAGTAGAAGCAATAAAAAAAACTTATTTTAATACCCCAAAAACAAATTTTGCTCAATGAATTATTATGTATCAACAAAACACAGCCCTCTATTTAAACAACTATTCTAAAATAATGAAATATTAACCGCTAAACAGACAAATAAAATCCTCAACAATTTGGAAAAAATGACAATTCGTCTTGTGACGATAACATGTGAATGAAGGAGTAATAACAAAGAAACTCAAACTAATATTAACTTTTCAATAACAGTTCAATTTAACAGAAACATAAATAATTATTAACAAATAATTGGCATTATACACGTAGGTAAAACATATCTCTCTATTATATAAAAAAACTGTTTGTAAATATACAAAAATTGTTCCAGTTGTAAATCTAAGTTATTATATAAAAGCCTATTACAATTAATTATAAATTCCCTTTCAAACAATATGGAACAAAAATAGAAAAAGTTAATTTATTCTCAAACATTCCAGTATTAATGCTACTATACTAAGGTGACGTACGGAAATGAAGTAGAAGTTAAAATTATTCTTTAATCATATTTTAATCATAGCTGTCTCAACTATATAGTTTAAACGTAGGTGTAGCCTATAGGTTAGCCACGCCTCCAGGTCTGCAAGGTCGCTACTTACCACAGGCAGAGCATTGAAGGATACGTGGGCTCAAGTGTAAAAGCCTATGCGTTGATTTAGTCATGAAACGTTTAGTTCCAATATACAATTGCTATGAAAGTCCATGATCTACATTTACATTTTAGACAGACCGTGTACTAGTTCAACTCTTTTGCTTTTGATTTAATTTATAAAACTTGATTTTTATAAAATGATAAATGTCTGCCTTTCACTGTTGATTATTAATAGGTAATTTTTAAAACTTCGAATACAGATGGAGATATTTACAAACAATTTAAAGTACAGGGAACTTATCTAGTAGCTTTTTTAACAGAGTCAGTGCACTATTTTTTCGAAGTCATTCCTATGACTCTATGAGTGACTCCTACTAGGTACTCACACATAATCTTACGGGTAAGGAGTTAAAACATCACTATCACTGTACTTGCTAATCTTGAGTCTTCGTTCCCCGTCTCTGCTTCTAAGCATCTCCTGTACAGCGGAGTTCATGCTTCACTCCAATAGATCTTATTGCTTCTTCGACTGTTTATATTTTAAATTATCTGTGACTGTTATCATTTCTGACATACCTCGGTGAACCAACAATACTTCACAAAACCTTATTTTGAAAGATTTGGATTGTTGTGATATTCGGTTTGAGATTGGTTTTAAAAGTTGCTTGTATAACAGTAATTGGTTTGGTAAATAAAGTTTAGACTGTGGCCCTAGCAGCCATGGCATTCTTCTATATTTCTTATTCAGTTCACTTTTTTTATTCTGACATGCGACTTTCATCTTAGCCTGGTGTCAAGCGTCATGCAGGTATTTTACCTCCAATTTAGATGGAATTACTTGTGAGTTAACAAATATGGGTATACTTGTAACTTTATTGTTCGTAAAATTTATGTGGATGGATTTAGGCTCGTTCAGCTTAATACGCCACTTTTTTTCCATATACTGATGTTGTCTATTGCTTTTTTAAGTTTAGTAGATGTATTTTCTACAGTGGATCCAACAACCATCACAGCAGTATCATCTGTAAAAGTAGCTACTGTTGTTTCTCCGTCTATGGGTATGATAATTACAGAACTGGCTCTAGGGCACTTACTTGCGGAACCGCTGCATTGATCTTTCTGAACCTAAAAGAACTCGTTCTCTTGCTTTACGAGAAATATTCTGTCAAGGAGATTTTGTAGTCGGAAATTGTTACAGACTTAAGGAATTGGTGTCACACAAACAAGATGTTGGTAAATGTAACAAAGACAAAATGTATTAATCTTCATACCATTTGTTTTGAATGCAGTTGTCATAATCTCAATTGTAATGAAATTGTGCCAAGTGTATGCCGACCTTTAAAAACAGGAAATCATTTTAAGTATTTAGGATTGAGTCTTAATGCAAGGATGTCTTGGGAGAGTCATATAGAAGTTTTTCTTTTACATCTTAAGTTTAACGCCAAGAAATTAAATATGATTTAAGGAATTTTGATTGGAAACTTTTGCCTGATTTGTACTCCCTTTTTATTTACTCCTGATATGGTACGTCTGTTGTGGAGTCAATTGAAACAATAAGAGAGACAAAATTCATTTAATTTCCAGTCACAGTAAGAATATACATGTCTAATTTTCCCCGTATCTAAATTTAAACATTTCGTGTGTACATCATTGGTTTATATTCAAAGTTTTAAGACGATTTTACATTACAAACGGTAACAAGGATTCCACTAGAATTAATGAGAAGCAATAAACGAACGAATGTTTACTAGACCAAAAGTTTCTTCAGTTTCTCTATTATATTTTGATCTGAATATATTCAAATAGCTGCTGTTTAGGATTTAAATTGTACCTATTAATTCCAAAACATACTGTAAACAAACTAAAATTTTGATTTTTACGCAAGGAAATTTAATTTGTAACAGATAACCATGTAGAATAAATAATAAAGATTGGATTTTTTGTTTTTCCTTTATACCATCTGTTGATATAGCACAGCAGTTGTGTTACTTTTTATGTTATTTTATGTGTTTTTATGACTTGTTATTTTTAAGTATATTGTATTTAAAGTGATTATTATATCTGCTAGGATCTATATAGTTAAATTAAATTCAATCTCCTGTTTTATGAATTATATTCTTTAACCCTTAAACTTGTCAGTTAATCGACTGTCTATGGAACCTATGTTAATAAACGAGGGTAGGATGGCGGAAATAAAACAAACAGTGGTTGGCTCGTATCCAAGTTGACAAGATATGACTAGTTATATGGTTTTTGGTTTTATGTTGTTTACTACTGTATTTAAGTAAACAAACAACAGACATAACATGGCGTACATTACATACTAGTATAAATTAAAGCAAAAGCAGTTAGTATAAAACTGCTTGGACGTACGGTCACAGATAAAAGAATTACTATAATAATTCTTTTATCTGTGGTACGGTGCAGGTCTGGGTGGACTGAAGAGTTGACATTGCTAGGACTGGTAGAATATTGGACTCAACAAGTATAAAAGTACCTATAACAATGATATTTTAAAATTTTAGCCTTAGTATTTTCAGAAATAGATACGCTTGTATGGGGAATATAGGTTAGGTAACATTTTAGAAAATATCTTGAAATAATCTTATATTTTGAAATAAAAACAATAGTTTTATGTCCTAAAACAAGGCCATTTTACGAAAGTATTATAAAATATGCATTTTTTGGTGACCCTCACTAAAATGAGTTTTGATTTTAGGATTATATACATGTTAGTAGACTTTATAACTATGTCATACCTCAACCTGTTCCAGAGAAAATATTCTGTGGCAGAAAGATAAACAATCTTATAACTGTTAGGTTTCCCTTTTTTACGGAATTCCAAAAATCGCTTTAAATTTGAAATTATTCATAATTTTTATTTATAGTGAAAACTGTAAATTTTAGTCGAATGGGCGCCTACACACCCTTGCTGCCACTTCAAGATACAATGTTATTGTAATCATATTTAGAGAGTGTATTGCTATTGGGGCGCTGGATTGCCACAAGGTGATTATAGAATAACCTTTTTTTTTGACATTTTACATTTATCCGTGTACCACAGCGCTTGGCTGATTTTTATGTTTATTCTAAGCTACCGGGTTGCTTTATTTTTAGACCTACTGCATATAAACATTTGATTTATTTCACGCTTATAAAAAAAAGGAAAGTTGTTTCCAATAAAAGAAACTAAATCCGAAACCAATGCTTTAGCTCCGAGTTAGCGGTATAGGACATTATACACCTCCTTGATGCATTGACTTTCACTTAGTTTCAAGGGCAGCCACAAATCACTCTTAACGTGTCAGATCAAATTACTTGGGAATAATGTTTACAATGAAACGTTGAGTTCTCACTATTTTTGTACAATTATCATTGTTCAAACACGAAGGTTCATTGTCTTACATTGTTGGTGAGAATTTAATGAAGCTTAGAAATGAATGAGTGGAACGTGGAACACAGAAACGAAACTACTAACTTTGTCTATGTTTTAGGAGGAGCAGAAAATACTGAAGGAGGAAATACCTTTATAAAGGGTAAAGTTTGTCTGGTGCATTACGATCAGAATTGCTTCGTTTTCCGCCTTGCGTTTGAATGTGTGCGTTTTAAAAAAAATGTGGGAACGCGGGAGGCATAGTTTTGTAGCTATCGTATATAATTGACCAAGGCAATATGAAAAACAAAAAAGATTGTATTAAATTTCGTTAAGATGAACAAGAAAATCTCAGTTTGAAAATAATATTTTTTCTAGATTTTTCATCTTCTTCTTATATGTTGCCGGAGCTAATGTCTAAAGTAATTGAACAGATTTTGATAAATGAGGGGTCATATTGTTTTGTATGGTTCTAGGTTAAATAGTTTTTGTAACCCTGAAGATAATTTTAGAGAAAGTGGTGGTTTCTCGTCTACGCATCAGTATTCCATGCTAACCCATGGGTTTCTGATGCGGCTTGGGGACTCGCCTCTTTGTCCATATTGTTCTAAATTTTTTACCAAAAAGCGCGTTCTTTTGGAGTATGCAAAATTAAAGCACGTTCAAAAGACGATGCCGGGTGATGATAATCAAAACCATTGATATGGTGTTAGTGTTTCTCCGTCGTTTGAATGTGTTTGGT
>JAGFPH010000052.1:148144-162362 GCA_018207615.1 Philaenus spumarius
TCGTCCATTGATATGGTGTTAGTGTTTCTCCGTCGTTTGAATGTGTTATCTGTTTGATTTTGTTAACTAGTTTAGTAGTGAGTTGTGAATTAACTTTTGAGCCTTTCGCCCCAAAAAGGACTACTGCCACAGTGTTTGTATACTAGACGGAACATTTGTTTTCTCTCCACAAAATAAAATTGGTATTGCTTACAATAATTTAAAAAATGGTTAATATATGCTAAAAATGTGAAAGCGCCAGCATTCCGCTCTGCCAAATACAGTTGTGACAGAGTATATTTCTGTACGTGACAATTGTATTTAAAAAATCCTTATTAGTAGGATATTACTCTAAACAATTTAAAGAAAGTATAATATAGGAAAAGAGTATCGCTACAGCAAATATCATCAAATATGAACCTTGTCCTCTCTGGTACTGACAGTAGGCTATTTATTTTTTTTTTTTTTATTTATTTGAGATTACAACTAAGTACAAACTTATCTAGTAGTATTAACATAAAGTAGGTCACTGTGTGTCAGATGTTCATTCCACTGAATGGTTCTGAGTTATCTGCAGTAGCTTCTTAACTAGGTTGTCACTTGCACCAGGTCATAGGTTTTAGTCCTCCTCAGTCTTCGTATTGAATTTCTGTTGGCCAACATCTGCTGTACCCCAGTATTAGGATGAGTCCGGAGTCGTCCCTCATGCTTCATCGCCGCTGCTTTTATCTCATCAACAATCGTGTTTATTTTAAGATCTCTATGAATGTTTTCATTGCGTATGTACCATGGCGCGCTTACAATTATCCGAAGTATTTTATTTTGAACTGTTTTTGAATTTTCTTTACATTACTTCTCTTATCGCATCCCCATATTTGAAGGCCGTAGCTCCAAACCGGCTTAAGAACCTGTTTGTATACAAGTAATTTATTGCTTATACTTAGTCCTGAATTATTTCTAAAAAGCCAATACATATTCTTAAACTTAATATCAAGCTCTTTTCTTTTCTTTGTGATGTGCGACTTCCAGTTTAGTTTTGAATTCAAATTCATTCCGAGATATTTAACTTCATTTTTATATGGAATAACCTTGCTGTTTAATAGTAATGGGACTTCTTTCTCTCTTTTATAAGTGAAGTTTACATGAGTAGACTTAGACTCGTTTAGTTTTATACGCCACCTTTTAGTCCATACATTGACTTTCCGGATGGCTTTCTGCAGTTTTTCTGTTGCTTCTTTAACATTCTCACCAACAACTAATATAGAAGTATCATCTGCGAAAGTAGCTATTGTAGTTTCTTCATCTTGTGGCATATCGCTTGTATATAATAAATACAGTAGGGGTCCTAGTACGCTCCCCTGTGGCACACCAGCACTGGGGCACTCCGAAAATTCACCTCCGTATTTTACCCGGAACAGTCGATCTGACAGATAGGATCTTAGGATTTCACAATATTGTTGGCTATTTAAATGACAAATTTAATGATTTAGTTGTTTCTAAAACAATTAGTCTTATAATGTATGTTTAGTGATTCATTCTTATGAAATGAAGCTCTTGACAGAGTTTAATTCCAAATTGTAGTTTCAACAATGTAAAAAAGAGACTTTCAATAATATAGGCCTACGTAATTTACTTATGTGTATGTATAAATTCATTTTTCCTAGTATCCATATCCCTAATTGTACATTATAAAGATATTTTTTCGTCATAGATCTCTTTTTTCTTCTTGTATATATTCATACAGATTTAATTTTATGTGCCGTTGTATTTTCTTATGTATTTTTAATTATATAGTAAGAGAATTAATATGTTGAAAGTTTTAGGCTGGCCAAACTTTGTTTATTGAGTAACTTTGGTATGTGTAACATATGACTGTGTTTATTCGTAAATCAGGCACGTTCCAAATGAAAGGGCACCCTATATACCACATCAACGTGGACAAATATGACTGCAATATACAATGATGCGCACTGCGACAGTTTACAGCGCCGGAACACTAAGCTCGCAAGGCGGGTATAATTAAAAACAGTGGTTTTAATTCTCTTCTACTGTGGTAGGAATTAGGATTGAAGCAACTTTAAATGCAAAACAATTCCGTCTAAGCTGTAAACTATTCACCTTTTTAATTTACACTAACCTATGGTGAGTTTTTAAAGAATATACATCTACCACTATCAAACACAGTATTGTAAAAGTATTAATTGTTTACCTTTACAAAGGATTAAAGAGGTTTCCCGTTAATATCTCTGTTACTAAGAATTTCACAAATTCCACCAATTTTGTGTATATAATTTTATTATTTACACCGTTTGTGATAAGCTTTTAGTTACAGGCTTTAAACGTTTCCTTTATTAAATTTTTGCAGTTTTCAGACCAATCTTATCAACAAACTGTTACTCAATATTGGGTAACAATTGCATCAAAATATTTATAGAGTACGTTTCTTTGTATTGTATCTTGTGCGCATTGAATTCCATTCAATTTGTATTTGTACGAGGCGCGCGCACCGCTCACGACGATCGCTCTCCTCGGGGTTTTCAACGAACACTCAACGGTACGAGAGTTGACTAAAACTTAATGGTTATAAAGTAGCAAAAGGAGTTACAATAATATTTTCTTCGTATTCTATTTCAAACGTTTGTGAAACTCATAGTTACGGGGATACACACTAAATACTGTCTTCCACCCAAATTTCAATATTGAGACCAACTGGGTGGCTTTCACCCGAAAAACTCTCAACTCACTACAAAGAAACGAAAATATACCAATAATTTCTGTCGACCCAAAATCAATATATATAATAATTGTGTGTCCATGCGTGCCGCTAAAATTCCACAGCCCCCCCCTCGCACAGTCAACGGGGCTTAAATGGTATAGTAGCCCTCCATCCTCTATCCACGAAGATGGTTTCGGTTTTGAACTGCAGGGGTTGGGTTCGGAGCGCGTCTCACCAATGAACATCTTAAGGGAAGTCGGTGAAGCAGCTGGGAATTGAATGCCTAAGTGGCCGAAACTGGCCAGAATGTTCTAAAAGCTTTAGAATGTCCTAGTACATTACAGTCAGAACGTTCTAGAATGTTTCAGAATAGAATTTTCCAGACGTATCTGGACCATCGAATGCACCGTTCTAGAAACCGCAAACGGGCTTTAAAGCTAGGTACGTAAAACTTAGCATATATTACTCTTATAGGAGAGAAAAACAATTGCATTTAAATTTTTTGTACCTAAAGTGTAAACTATTGTTAGAAGAAAATATTTTAGGTAAAATGTACTCACAGACGTGAAATGCACCTCAAACAAACTGTAGGAAATCGTGGTTTTTGCGCTTAGCTGATAATGTACTACTCGTAAGCTTAAATGGGAAACGTAGATTGATTTGGACGAAAGTTACTATACGTTTTGGGCCAGTAACTCTCAATATTTATCTGCTATTTCTGTCTTTCATTTACTGTATTCATATTTGCAAGCGAAGCCGCGAGTACCCATGCACTAGTATTTTAAAACCCTTATTTTCTTAAAATTTGATTAGACTAGTTTAATATACCAATCTTTGAAGAATAACAAATTCTGACAACAAATTTAAAATTCGAAATACCTAATAAAATAATTTTGTGTCGAATATTGTTAATCACTGATACATTAACAAGAGTTAAGAGTAATTATATAATTATATCGTATTAGAAAGAGTAAGAAGTTCAGTATTTAGGATGGTAAAAGTATTCAATCTATTTATATTTATTCGCGCCATTTCATTATAAAATGTACTTGTCTTTAAATTTCGCTTGACCAATAATGAATGTATTACTTTTTAAACTACACTACACTCACTATATTGTAAAATTTTAAAATGTGTCACAACTTATCGTATTAAAATAAGTAGTTATAAGATTTTAGTGATAGTAAATTTCATTTAATTAGAGGAAGTAATTTCAAACAGTAAAATTCCAGACGTCTGAGTGATTTTGTTTTGAATAAGCTGGTTAAATATAAACCAAATCAGTAGTCCTAAGCAGGAGAAAAATAAAATTCGTTATTCGAAGCACAAAATATGAGTGGCCTCCAATTAACCAAGACAATGCACTCTCTATTTTGGAAACAGCTGGTTCTCCTCTCTGATTTAGTTAAAAAAATTCAACAAAACAATAAACTTCAAACACTATACGGCTTTACAAAATAAGATAAAAGTAAAATTTATTCTAACTCTGTATAAAACTCGAGAACTACCTTGCTATTTACAGTAGCCTACAGTTACAATCCATATTTCTTGCGTGTACATACTATCTGTAATATGTTATTTATGGAATAAGTTGGCCTAAATAATATACTTAATATTTTAGTTTATACATTTGATACTATTTGCCTTAACCTGGAGGTTATCATTAAAAGAAATTATTAACGTTGTGTGTGGTGGTAACAAAAACGTAGGCGTAAGAAGCACGCCGTGGTCGTCTATAATATATTTTGTACTGTCGAAATAGGTACGAAACTATTTGTATAAGGTTTGATTTGAAACAAGTAATATTTTAAATTTAACTGTTTATGTACTAGATACAATAACAAATTTGTTCAACAGTTGAATTAACAAAATTTGAATCGATCACAGCTCTGGAAAGATTGAGTTTATGAGGAAGAGTCTAAGCGTAAAAATATTTAATACCTATGTAATTTATTGAGTTAAAACTAGATTGGAGTTAAAGTTCTGGGACGTTTTTAATTTTGTCTACAAAACGTATCCTATTACTTTAAATGAGCAATTCTTGTATCTATCTTTGTATCTTAGTATCTGTCGGATCTCGAAAACGGCTCTAACGAATTCAAAGAAATTTTGTATTTAGGTGTAGTTTTGATTTTTAAGTACACCCATATAGTTGTATTTCGTGTAAAAACGCAATTTTTTGAGAAAATCTAATTTAAAAGTTGAAAATTTTTAACATAGGGTCTTATGGGTTGCCATGTTGGTTACAAAATAACAATGAAATAGTAAATAAAGCGATCAAAACAACTGTATAAACGACCCAATTTATACTGTTTTATCAGCTGTTCATTGGATAGTTTTTAATTACTGTTAAAAAACAAGCTAATTTATACTGTTTTAGCACGTTGGAATTAGAATAAATTGGGCCTGATTTAACAATTTATTTTGTCAAAAAAAAGGTAAACTTGGCAAAGATCTAAATTCGAATAGTCAATTTTGTAATATAGGCCTGGCTCATTTCTGAAACATAGTATTGAGGTTATGTTAATCCTGCAATCATTTTTACAATATTTAAGCCTGGTTTCAAAACTTTACTTGACAGAAGATAGTAGAACTAGGACTAAAATCGTAATGAAAGCCTCTCACGTTTCTAAAGCATGTATTTGAGGTTATAAATAATCTTGTAATTGCTGTTAATATATTTAAGCCTGGTTTCATAAGTTTACAAACCTATGTACACACGAGCCAAAGATTAACGAGAATCTTTAGTGAATTTTCCAACTGCGAGCGAAGCGAAGCGTCCAGGGGGAGAGCCCCTACCCTTGAGCAACAGCTATGTTTAAATGCATTGTTTCGTTATTTTATGCTACGGAGCAATTCCTTCTAGTAGTGTCTGATTACAGATTACGTAAACATTGAACGTTTTCAGGCACAAAACAGAAACACTCGCCCAAACATGAAGGGAAGAGGAACATAATAGCAAGAGAAAGCTTCCGTTAATCTTCCGTAATTGCCTCCCGACAAATTGATGTCGCGATAATTGAAATGTCGCTGTTGTCGAGTTGCGAACTCGAAAAGTTATTTCAGCATTCTGTAGAACTTTTATCTGGAGCTTTTTACTGCAATATATAACATTAGTAGAAATTGCAGGCTCTCAGATTTACATCAACTAATGATTTTAAATGCCCTATAGTCATCATTAAGATTATACTTGAAAAGAAAGGTCGTAAATAATTGACTCTTATGAATACATTGAAGGTATATTTTGTTAAATAAATCTTTTATATTGAGAGCATGAATACAAAATTCACTTCTAAAGAATTGTGTATAAAATGAAAATAGCAAGTCGTTAGACAAACCTGAAATATTCTAATAAGTGCAGTCCATGCTAAGTAGATTGTAGAAAAGAAATTGTAAAAACTTTAAATGTTGTATTCGTATTACCTATCCTAACCCATCCTAACCTTACATAACACAACCATAAAACTGTTTAAAATAACATAACTAAACGAACGCGGGCTTCATAAAGAAATTATCACAAAATTTTAAATATTGCATTCATACCTTACCTAACCTAACCTACTGGGCCTCCGAGAGGGTTTAGGGCGCCTGGGGCAAATTTAATTCTTGAGGCCCCCTTACTCGAAGCTATATGTTGGGGGGGGGGGGGGGTGAGGGTTAGGAAGGGCAACTTTTTTTCACAATAGTTAATACAAAAAATCAGCTATTATTTTTTTATAAAAAAACGGCTCTAACGATTTTGATAAAATTTGACTTATTTGTAGCCCTTAATGTACCCTACCATGTGCAAGAAACCGCATCTTTCTAAAAATTCTCGTTTAGCAAATAATAACTGATTTTTGGGGTTTTCTTGGCCGAAAGGGAGTTGTTTTTCAAAAATGTTCAAAACCTTTTTTCGTGCATCTATACAGGCCTAATTGAAGTGTTTGGTGCAAATTTGTTCGAAATCGATCGAATAGTTTTCTCTCTAGCTAATAATAATAATATTAATTAGTTAATCTCCTACTTTAATATCACCTCTCCTACCCCTCCTACAATTATGAAGTCACAGTGAATCTGTTTAATAATTTAAATATGTTTGTGAGAAAGTATGTGCCAGTTCCTAGTACCGTTTATTTTTATAAAGAGCTGATAAGGATTAAAAGCTTGAAAACAAAATTTTAGGTTAGGCCTATTTTGAACTAACACACTTCACGTTTCTTGAATGCATTTACATTCTTTACCATAGCAACCCATTTAGCAAATTTAGAAAGGGTTATTTATTTTTTATGAAAGAAGAAGTTTATTGTTCAACGAACAAAGTTTTTAGGTTGGTTTAATGTAAAAATATAAAGAAAAAGGATGCATGTTTAAAACACGTGGACCAAGGTTGACTTACTATATGAAAAACACGTTTCCATTCATAGCACACCTAGGGATGTGTGGGAGGGATAGATGTGTAAAAACAGTATGGGTCACTGAGATGAATAATGAACTTCCATAAACATTAAAATATTAAAAATGTTAATTACTATTTTGTGCAGAAAAAACTAAAAATTATTCTGTAGTAAAGGACGAGTATTCAAGCTCGTATTCATTAAAAGATTAACTTGATTCGACGAAAGAAACATTACAAAATTAAGGTAGATTTTACAATGACAAAACTCAATTCTTGTAGGCTTAGAGTGTTTAACCTATATAAGACAGAAATACCGAAATAAATACTCACGTTTTAAGTATTTGTTTGCAAAATACACAAATGTACTAAATTGCTCAAAATACTTTCTTTTCTTTAATAAACTGGAAAATTACTTTTTTATTGAAGCGTAGTAGGACATAATACTTGTTAAGTTATATCACAATAATTGTGCTAGTGGAGCGAGAAATTATGTTACAAAATTATTTATTTAACTGTTATTTAACGTAGTTAACATATTTAAAATAGTATGTAGGCTTACATATAATTTATATTGTGATTTTGAATATCGTGCAATAAAGAAGAACTCTTTGTAAGGCTCTCAATACTTTTGTTTGTCTGTTCGATAAAACGTAGGCAGATTACTCAATGTTTAAAAAGGAATTAGTTTAGTTCTAGACACTACTGGCGTAAAATACTTAACTGAGACATAAATAGTTGCCAAAACACTTATTTTTGGATACTCTAGCTAAATAGTTTGCTTAAAAAATGTTACAAACTAAATTATATGCAGGGATTTTTCGGTATTTTACCATAAGTTTTGCAGTTTATATTTCCTAAACATAAGCTAGATTATTCTGATAAAAATTGTGCGGGCAAAGCGATGTGTTGCGTGCAAAGCACGCAGATTTCTCTTCTAGTTACTTATAAAGAAGCTGTTTATTTGATCTTTTATTGGATCAAAACATTTATGCTATATTCTCAAACTCAAAATTATCTACAAAATTTTCCTCCGCCTAGAAAATTAGGATTTTAAAGATTTACCGAGATGATGCCATTGCAAATCTGTAAGCAGTTTCTTAATAAAACAATCTTGTTAACTGTTTTGAAATTAATAACAGATCAAAGTAATATGTTTACTTGAATTACTGTAGAACAAAACGATCAATCAGAAGTGTTCTAAAGGTTGGGTCTATAATAAATATTATTAATATTGACCAATGAGATAAATCATGAGAGAGCACATTAACGCACACAATCATCACTGTCTAGAACCGGACTTACGAACTGTATTATTTGCACAAAGTCTCTGTTCAGTGACGTCAAGGCCTTGAAAGTGCTTGTGCAGGAGTTTTTGTAACTTTTGGACGCCACTTTCCTCAAACCGAAAACACAGGAAACTGTATTGCGATTTGTATGTACTTTTACACAACCATACTTGAAGGATGCGCGTAAGGGCTTAATTAAAATTCCAGAATACTGACTGAGTAACAGATGCCTATCCGACACTTCCTCTGCCTGTATTACTGTCTCAATATGTTTCGCAGTAAATTCCCACACAAGGTCATTGGTCGCTAAATGGTATTTATGACTTTTCAATTAACGTATTGGCTAGAAAGCAAATAAAGTCAACGAACTTTGAAACCATTAATGTCTTCTTGACCATATTGTGTTATTGCTTGCCTTTGTTAAGTACCTACAGATGAAAGAAACGATGAGTTATTAACACACTTCAATTGTTAAACTTTCAGTAAAACCGTGTTAGAATTTTACCAGCATTTAAATTTCAATCATGTAATAATTAATTATTAGTTTATTTCACATTGTAGTTCAACTAAAGATAATCATTTTCAAAATGTCAAATTAGACCATGTTTTGTGTTCAAGTGTGCCGCAATTGGGATCTCTGAAACTATTTGTTTTACAGCAAAGTTAAAATATGTAATTTCATCGTAACTAAAATTATATATATTATTAAATATATCCTCAGGCCTATATATTATTTCTCAAATGTGTTTTTGTCGCTTAATTCTTCATCAAAACTAATTATTTAAAGCTTTTTTAATTCTGTTAATTGATTTTTCCTCCAGCTACTACTTTAATAAGTATTTTTGTCTCATTAATAGGGTGGAAGAAAAACTTATCAAGCCCTTTTGAGGCTGTAAAGTATATTCAAAAGTGCTTTAAAGCACTTTTATAAAATAATATAAAGTAACACTTTTGTAAAGTGGTTTTTATATGGGCACTTTTCCGCCCGCTAAATTTTACGTTAGTAAATAAATGAATGAAATAACAATGCATAAATGAACTTCCTTCTGTGTATTCTTGGCATAACCTCAATTGTTTTTGTAAATAATATGAATGTCCATGTTTTAATAAAGTTTCTTCTAAAGTAAATTATTTACTAAAACTGTAGCTGGAGTGTGTATTAGACTACGGGAAGAAAGTATCTTAGTGGCCTTCAAGAAAATTACCTCCCTCGCTACGATTGTGGGGTAACATTTCCTTTCGGGACGACAAAGTGATACATTCCTCCCTTGAGGCACAAATAACTATTACACATATTTTAAGACATTTTTATTTTTTGAATTTTTTTCATAAACCCAACCGTTTTCATGTAAATTGAACTTGAATTTGGGATTTTTCATTTTTTGAAAGGCTCTAGAAACTTGAGGGTAAGAGCTAAAAAATAATTTCCATTTACAAGATGCTTGAAGTGTCACGTTTTATCAAGTCGCACCATAAAAAGTACACATTTTTACAAAACAAATTTATTTTAATGACAAGTAAGTTTTTAAGTTGTTCACGATTGTTTCGACCTGCCATTAAAATATTATTATGTGTCTGCAAATTATTAAACTTATTGTTAGGGCCTGCTATTATGCCAGAAAATCCATTCTGACTCTCTTAGATGTTCACCAAAAAGGAAAAGTCGTCTGAGCATTATGACTAGTTGAATGTATTTAATATCAGACAACTCTTTATAAAAACTCTTTCAATTTGTTTACCAAACACTCAAATTCCATTTCGAACCTTTCGTATTTTACACGACATTCTAACTCAGTGGGTATAAGAACAGACAGGTTTTGTAGATCTGTATACAATAGGTCTACTATAATAAAATTCGTATTACGTGTCAAAAATTCTTTTCCGTAATCTGTCAAGGAAATTGCTATTATTTCAAAACTACAAAGTTGCCTTATAAAAATGTAGTTTCTTTATGGTTGGATAAGATAGGTAGGGATTATTGAGTCCGCCATTTCTTCGGAGTTTGCAAAGTTACGTTTATATGTTGCTCTTTTTTATTTTTCATTTCGCGCTCTACTTCTAAATTTGTTAAAGGTATTTTTGTGTTGGTACTGCCTCGACGTTGTTATTCTAGTGCTGATCTTATTTATATATTTTTTTTTTTTTGTAAATTTTTAATGGTATATTCTTTTTTCTCTCTTCTTATTCTTTCCATAACAATTATTGTAAAGCTATGTTGTGCACGACTCGTGTCCACGAACAGATATCGTGCCGTGCCTACGTGGGCATTAATCCCTATATTTATATTTATTTTGTTTGTTGCTTTTAGGTAAATTTCAATTATTGAGTACCGTACATAAATGTTTTAAATTTGAATCGTAATTTGTGTTACTTCATAAAGACGTGGTGTTATAAAATGACAGCCATTTCGAAAATCAGGTTTTAATGCCCAAATCAATTAAGGTGAAGTCTACAATTAATAAAACTTTTCAATAAAATCAATAATTTCTGAGTTGTCAGTGGCGGCCACCTAACAATATCACACGTTATAATTTGTAATAGAAAATACGGGTTCTTCAAGAAACAATATATCAGTCTCAGAAAAGTTATCCATCCTAGGCCTAACCTAAAATTTTGTTCACTTTTTGAAGGATTGAAGCTGATGACTTTAATTAAAAATTGTACATGTTATTTTGCACATCTGGTTGTTTAGGAAAATGATAAAACAAATCAATAAATCGAAATATGCAAATGCGAGTTAATATTTTCACATAAAATATGAAATAAAATATTTGTCGAGTGTTACACGTAGGTATATCATGCTCAACCTAGAAAGGTATTTAACAAAGTTTGATCAAACTTATCCTAAATCGTTCTCAGAAGTTGTGCCTACGCGTATGATAAAACGACATGGAAATAGGACAGTGGTTCTTAATTTATAGGCTAGTGTACATACAAATATAACCTTTCCTTTCTGTACGTTTTACAGTTCAATAAAAAATAATTGTATTTTAGAATTTTTGACCCTACTCAATACTATGTCTGATTGATTTAAAGCAACGTATTGTAGTCTTGACAAGTTTATGTCTATTTAAAAGAAAAATATAACAGTACTTCGCACTTGTAATACAATATAGAAAGGTGTGTCTAAGACGTTATACTTGACCAAAGTCACGGTATTTACAGAGCACAAAGAATACTTGAAAAAAGCAATTTGCTGGCGACAAAAGCAGGCTGCACCCATGTCCCAGAGCTTACCGTTGGTCGACGGATTCCGTCTACAATACACAATCACGGACCTACTTAGCAATCTTTACAAATTGCTTTACCGTGTTCCGGAAACTATCGAGCATTGATCATTGTTCGCTTTGTCGCGCTGATATTTTTGTAGAACACTGTCTCACTGCCCTGGAATTCTGAAAACCTAGTATTAACAAATACAACATTTGTTTAATAAAAGTGTATAAATTAAACCCAAATTTATGGTTTGAAAAAATGTATTAAAAGTGGGTCGACTTGCTAATATAATAATTAAATAACAATACAAGAGTATTTATTGCAATGCACATAAGACAAAACCAAACAAAAGAAATACAACCTAACTAACCAAAATATAACTCGTACTACAATACACTTCTGCCAGGTTGTAATTATCACAATAAAGGATAAAGAAGTTTTAATAATTAAACTCCAAAATAAATGCCTTCCTATACTTGAGTAAACTTTCAAGAAATTTACTAAACTAAATCAGTTTTCCCATTCAATATATTTTATCAGTTCTTCCTTGTCAAGTGCTTCACATTTAAAATATTTTTTTCGAATGTCTTATAACATTAAACGCGCTTCTATAAAATGTATCATACTTTAATCCTCTCGGGAATTACATAAAGCGCACATCCTTCCAATTCCATTCCTGCCTGGTCTATCGTTTAGAGGCATTGTATATTGCTTCATGATATACAAAAATATCATGATACGAATATAATTGTACTGAAAATAATTAAAGTCGAGTAACATTTTAGATCTAGCGTACTCTGCGTGTGTACGTTATGCAACCAGTCTCGGTTTGACATAGGTACGCTAGGAATTAAGTCGAGCCCTTAAGGGGGCGCTTACCCTGCCGCCATATTGAATCTGATTCCCATAAGAGCAATGCTACAGAATAAGTCATTTTTTTCCGTTAATTCATGGAATAAATTTAAACTTTTGGTTTCATTTTGAAGTACTATCATATGCGGATGTTGATTGCCGAATACATTTTCAAAACCCGTGTTATTGTTTTCATAAACGTATGATATAAATAGTAAAAACTAGTAAACTTTATTAATTTTTTACTCAGTTGCAAAAAGAGATATTGCAAAAAACTTTAGCAATCAACACCCACAATCTATTTTACTTTGAGAAAAAAAATACAGCTTTCGTTTTTTGCCAAAAACAACAAAAAAATATGCTTAATAGTGAAGGTATGTTTTGGTTATTTAACATTGAAATTGGTACCCAACTTCGCCGTTTTCAATGTAGAGAGCCGAGCCTTAAGGGGGTGGCTCCCTGTCCGACATATTGAATCTGATTCCCATAAGAGCAATGCTACAGAATAAGTCCATTTTTCCGTTAATTAGTGGAATAAATTAAAAAAATTCGTTTTATTTTGAAGTATTGTCATATGCGGATTTAATGCTGAAAACATTTTCAAAAACTCTTTTATTGTTTTGATAAACGTATGATATAAATAGTAAAAAATAGTAAACTTTAGTAATTTTTTATTCAGTTGCAAAAAGAGATATTGCAAACAAACTTAGCAATCAACACCCTCAATCTTTTTTACTTTAAGAAAAAAAAATACAAATTTCGTTTTTTGACAAAAATAACATAAAAATATGCTTAAAAGTGAAGGTATGTTTTAACATTGAAATTGGTCCCGAACTTCGCCGTTTTGAATTTAGGGAGCCGAGCCTTAAGGGTCTGCTCCAGTAAAAGAGAAAGCAACCTGCGACTCCAGCGCTTCACCCTATAGCATATCTAAACAGTGCAATTTCTTGCAACTGAGCGCTTTGACATTGTCTCATTTAAAACCATTTTATAAAAAATCCATATGTGGTAATTGAAAGCTGAAAAAAACTGAATATTATTTACGAAATTGCGGATCAGGCTTGCGATTCGGTTTTCATTATAAATTTTGTACTTTGTAAGGAAAACAGTTCAAATTTTGTACTTAAAAAATGTCAATTACGTGTCCAATAAACGGGATTTAAACAAATGTAAAACGCAAAACGGATGCATATTGATACTGTGGTTAAAATAAGACCTTGCAAACAATTTTATGATAAATAATAAACGAAATACGAGTTGATGGTTTAAGTTTAACTTGTTCTTACAGGATAAAAATCCAAGATGGCTGCTACTACAGATCACGAGTTGTTTTGTGATTATGTATTAGCATATTTTATAAAATATCAGGATTGAACAAAGATAATGTAAGTTTTGGACTAATTTATAACTTGGGTGAGAAAATAAATTAAACTCAGCGGACCAATAGTACAGCGTTTTAAGTAACTACTGATCGTAGCTTTCGAATCGGGCGAACGGACGCTTTTATTATAAACTAGTCAGAAGATTAGCAAGACCTTATGGGTCTTAATAGTTGACAGCGTCTGTTAAAAACAATGGTTGCTTGTCTGAAACTGAATATGACTTTATTGTAAATTAGTGACTGTATGGGGATTAAGTTTTGAGTGGGGACGAGATGGTGAATCCATGTTATACACTGAATTATTAACTGAAGATGTTTAATGTTTAAGAATGAGCTTTGATTTTTAAAATGCTTATGGTGGTTCGTAAACCAGACATAAGGGAAATTTTCTTTTGTCCTGCAGAGGTGCA
>JAGFPH010000052.1:162372-177884 GCA_018207615.1 Philaenus spumarius
GCTCACCATCCGACTCGCTCTCAATCTACACTCGCGGCGAAACCAATGCAAACAGATTATTGTTTACTCTGATATTGTCACTAAAATTACGATTGATTACGGCACAGGAGCTTTGATCGGGGTAGATTAGTGGGATTGAAGTGGTCTGTACCGTGACGCATGAGCAGTAGGACCAGAATTTTGACTTGAATTACATAAACTTTTTTATATAATAGAGAGATATTGAGCTTAAATTTATCTCATGCATTTATTATGTAACTTTGTGCTAGTGTGCCAAAATCCAAACACAAAATGTTTTATTTTTTAGAATTTGCTCTACAGTAAGCCGCTGGTTTTGAAGAATAATTAACTGATTTTTAGTTCGCTAAGTTGATTGCTATGGTAATGATTGTAAATGCATTCAACAAAAAATTTTATCTGCAATTGGGCTGGGATTGAACCACTGTATATTTTCAAAATGTTTACGCTTTAAAATCAAAAGTTTATATAATCCGTTTTTAGTGAGCGTCTAAGACCCCATAAGAATGTACCTCAAATTAAATTGTTTTAACCAAATTAAATCTAGACACAAACAAGACAATATATTTATGAATCAAAACTATTTATATTTCTTATTATTTATGTAAGACATTTTCCATAAACACCACAATATTTAACATTTCTCTCTGCCCACGATAAATGCTGGGAAAAGAGTGCGCAATGGATTTCACGACACAAAAAGCATTAAGAAATAATGATAGGGCTTATATAAAAATGTCAGAGAACTAAGTGTTGTTGGAAACCCGAGCCAAGTAACGGGATCAGTTGAGTATCTTTTTGCTCCGTTCTAATGTTTGTTCAGCTTGGAAAACACTTGCAATTACAGAAACAGCTCAGTTCAGTTAGTTCAACAAATTTAATTTCAGCGTGGTATTAAAGGGGCCAGTTATATTCAACCTGGAAGGCTTCTTTGTATACATTTGGTAATGTGCAGGTGTCCCTGTGTAAACTCTTAGATAATCTATAAAACGTACATTTAATTATCAATAGTACTGTTGTACTAAAATATTTTTCTTGGTGCCTGCTAAACACAAATGTTTGTAAATTGCAGTTATATTGAGCAAAAATCAACTGCGTAAATGTAATTTTAATTTCACATAAAAACAAATTGAGGATTTGTTTTCAATTCTGTTTGCTTCCAGTTTGCATTATCTTTAACGTATAGAAATGTTACACCAAGTACATCTTTAAGGTAACGCGTAGCTTCAAAGTTTACAAAACAATTGCTGTTCAAAGAAAAACCCACATTTTTTATTTACATTAAATCGTGTTTACCTCATTACAAATCTACATAATTCCACATAACCTAATTTATCTACAAGTTCAATGGGTTTTATTCTATTATGATAAAGTTAGTGACCTCCGACTGCTGGCAGTCAACGTTAATATAATTGTTCACCAAGTCATTACTCTATCACGGTTAAGTTGAAAATTAAAATATAAAGTAAAAAATAAATATTGATTGTTTTTACTGCAAAAACATGTTTTTTATTGTCTACTGCTCTTTTTACCGTTACAAAATGTAATCTATCGTTCAATAGAAATTCCAAAATAATAATTTTCCCTCCAAATATTTTACTGATTTAAAAAAAATATTATAATTTATTTATATAAACAAAAATATATATATTTACAAAAAACTCAATCATGCAAGTGACTCTTTACGTAGGTACTACATAATATGACAATCAGCTGTGTTTACTTCAGTTGCTTATTCCATGTCTCAGCTGCAATTCATATTATAAATCTAAAAGTCTGCAACATCTAGGTTCTGTGTAATTTTTTGTTTTCTTGTATGTATAGTTGAGGCATTTTATAAACATTATATAATCTAAAATTATATGACTTTTGCTGTAAAAATGGAAGCTACTGAAATAAAATAAATAGATACGAAAGACATAGAATTCAGTGAATTCGAGGGATCAGCAGTGAGTCAATTCCTGGTTACGCGCAGTTAGAAAGATAGCGGATAAGAAGGAGTTTTCCGTACTGATAAATAAGTATTAATTACAAACGTAATAATTTATTGTACTTCACGTCGTTTTGAACTGGTTGTTCATGACGAAGGCATTGTCGCCAACCGTACAATTACAATTACAGATAGGTAACAATACTACCAGGAAGTAATTGATTGAATTTCAAACCTTTCTTTTCCCGACCTGGTTTATTCTGTCGCCCAGTTCGTTCGTTGACTTCAACGGTATTCTTACAAGTCTATACTGTTGGAAAGTCTACTTGATTAGTTTTTTCTGTACTTATCTGGTTTATCTGTTATCCTTTACACGGATGAAGAACGTTGCGTGTATGCTTTCGTCATTGCATATCTTACACATATATATGCACTTTCTAAGGAAAGTTTTCACGTTTGTGTAATGTTGGTAATGATTTAAATAAAATGTAGTAATCAAATCGAGGCAAAACTTTTCCTGACGATATGCGGTTATTATGTAAAGAGCATTAGGTAAATAGCATTTTATTTTTTGTTACTTGGATATCAAACTAGGTCTACTACCTAGTAAATATTAAGAAATATTTACTTAATTATGCTTAACATTGATATCAGAATGTTCAAAGTTAGAATAAAAACTTAAATGGGACAACATTTTGAATTTGCAAAATATTTTACTAGCACTACATTTTTCAAGTTTAAAAAAATGTATACTTCCAACTTTCCTGAAAACAATAACGTTTTTACAGGCAATTTTTAACAGGCTTGGAAGAAGTAATTATCAAAATAATTCAAACTTTATAGGAAAAATATTCTTCAAAGAAATATTGTCCGGTAAATGTTCGGTGTTTCTAAATGTGTTTTTGTTGTGTTATTAAAGATATATACGGCTCTCTGCCCTTCTGCCAATTTCGTTGACGACTTTCTCTTTATGCCCCAAACGTGTCGGTCTGAAATGTATCGGGAGGACGTTCACTTCCACTCTCTCTAAGATTCTGCTTTCATTCTTCTGTTTTTATTTTTTAAATAGACGTATTTTCCTCAGTTAATATCAGTAAATACAAAATAAATAACATCTACAATGTTAAAATGTTCAGTAGATGTATATTATATAATTCAAAAGTTAATCAAAACAATTTATTTTAATATATCAGATATTAAGAAATTACTGTGTTTTTATTGGCGGTAAATAATCATGTTGGTCGTTCTCAGAATCAAGTTTTCCCTATTTTTTCACGCTTTTACTAGTTAGACTAATCGACATGGGAAAGCAGCACGTAAGCCGAACGCCAGGAACTAGACTCGAACTGTGCAACTACGTTGGAGGTTCCAACAGTAGCAAAACGACGGTGCTAAATGCATCACGTCTTTATCGCGATAAAAGTGCAGTTTGTTGCGCTTTGTAGCAATTCATTCTATAGCCTGGTATATCAAAAGATCGCAATTGGAAACTTTATTTTTTTTTCAGAAGTACAAATAGTTAGCGGTTACCTAAACTAGTGTATTTCATTACTAGCACCAAAACAGAGCTTTTTCGTAGCGCTATCAAATATCCAGATTGAGAAAGAAAGTTATTTATAAGAATAATATTTTTCATTATACTGCAAAAACACAGACGAAAAATTGGAAATGAATCTTCCAAAATAAACTTGATTTATTTAACTAAATTTACAGAACAAACTGGAAGAATACAATACTGGATTTACATAGAACAATTACAGAATTGAGTACTGAAGAATGAACGGTCTCATGTGCGACTTCGATGAACTATAGGCCTGCCAAAATGTTTATATATAAACTGTGTGTTTGTGTTGTGTTTTTAAATGTGATGTGTTGTAAAGTGTTTTGTAATTTTTTGACGCATATTAAATTAAATAAATCCAGTTATTTCACATGAATTATTACCAATTGGACAATGCCTGAATAAATCGTTGTTTGAATAAATAGAGATGAAAAACAGGACTGCGAGCAGAATTCAAAAAAAACAATAAAGGATTAAATATATCCAGTCCATATGGTTGTTACATATATCGATTCCTTTGTTAGAAAATCCATTCTGGAGTAAGCCCGTGAAAATATTTTTAGGTTTCCCACTCCCACAGACTTTATAATTTACTAGCTTCAATACACTGTGCTTTAATAAGGGACAATTTTTATTATTATTGGTTTTCATTAGACAATTTTTATTATTATTGGTTTTTTATTAGTGTTTTTATGTGTATTTATTTAAGTGTTCAAAATTGACGAAGGGAAACCGAATGGAATTGAAAATGGTTGAATAACCGAAACGGCCGTCGTTCTAAACGACGAACAAATGGAATATTGAAGACGGTAAGTCTAACATTTGATTTTGACAATTTTTAGTTTTTCCTGTACAAAATATTAACTCATATATTGTTGCAGTGTCACTATTCATCTCATCGTCCTAGAAAACTATGGATTTGATACCAATAACAGTCGTTTTCGATTGTTTTTACATATCCATCCACTTCCCACCCCACCCTAGGAGTGCTATTGGTGTTTTACTCACAAAATATTTGTTTCCAGATAGTAAGTCATATGTGTACCAAGATTGACTGATGCGTTCAAACTATAATGGACTAATATATTCAACCATATACATGCATCCTTTTTTATTTGTATTATTTTATAAACCTACTAAATTACCTGTTGGTTGTGCATAATAATTAACTAATTCTAAATTGCTAATTTGGTTGCTATGGCAATGAATTGTAAATGCATTCTAGATACGTGGTTTGGTTCAGTATAGGCCAACTAAAACTGTGTGGTTAAACTTTTGATCCGAATCAGCTTTCTTGTCTGTTATATGGCTGGGACTATACCACCGGATATTCACCATTCTTTCTTAGTAAGCGCGTGTCTATGATCCCATAAGCAATACCTTCAAATTTTCACCCGTTAGTGGTGTTTGCTCAAGTTGATTCTATGTCAAGTCAGTCAGTGAAGACGAGGCCGCTTATATATAGTGTCCATTATTATGCATCTAATATTATTATGCATGCAATGCACAATGATTTAAATATGTTGCTTTATTATCCTCTGTTGTGTTTAACTTCCCCCCCCCCCCCCCCCCGTCTACGATCTTAGTGTTCATAATATAGTCCCTTTAACCCCTTTTATTATTTTTGTTATTTTCGTTAACAAAACTTTGTAAAATATATCTTGTGTTGCATAACAGAAATTCTTTTGGAAATGTCTGACCCTCTATGTTTTTTGGGGGCTTGAGGGAGGTTACAATTTCAAATGTAAAGGTAGGTCATGTAATACACTATTTTAAAGCTTATTCTAAGAGAAATGAGCTAACTTAAATTTAGTATCTTGCTTCGTTTCAAAGTAATGGACAATCAGAGTTCTTTAACCTTTACATGTGTAACTGTTTACTTCCTTCCCTACTAACCATATTTGCAGTAACAAAAGTAATGAAGGTGTTAAAGGGACTTTATGAACACTCTGTGTGTATGTATATACACTACTGGACAAAAGTTTCGCAACACAAACAGAACTTTCTGTCAATGAAACGCAGGACTGATAATGACTTGTTTACTAACAATAATGCTTTAAATAGACAAAAAAATACACTTTATACTGTAGCAAAATGTTTTTTATCTGATCTCTTTCTCCTTTCTTACTTATTTTCAGTTAAAAGTCCAAATCTTGACCCTGTTTCAAATTTTGACCAAAGGTAATTTCTCAGTATTCTGAAGTGATTTGAGTGATGCAGTGCATTTTTATTTAGTAAGAATAGTTGAATTCATTTTTTTTTTAAATTACTATGGGTGTACACCACCGTCGTTTATCTACTGCTGAGGCGGTCAGAGCTAGAATTTTGGTTCGACAAGGGCGTTCGCAAAGTTAAGTGGCTAGGATTTTCGGAGTACAAAGTTCCACAATTGGAAGAGCTGTTAGGCGGTTTCAAGAGACTGGACGAGATGACAAAAGACCAGTTCAAGGCAGGCCAAGAGTAACTGACAGAAATGATGATCGTTTTCTAACATTAAGCGCACTTCGCAGGAGGACGATTATAAGTACGCAGCTACAAGGTTTGATCAGGCAGGTGCGCAATGTGAATATTTCAAGCCGTACAATCCGTAGACGTCTCACAGAAGTGGACTTGAGCAGTAGACGGCCTGCTACAGGTCCTCTTCTCACTGCACGTCAACGTGCTTTGAGGCTTAGATTTACCCGGAATCATATCCATTGGACTATGGATGATTGTAAGAATGTTCTCTTCTCAGATGAGACTAAAGTAAGTCTAGCTTCACCAGATGGGCGCAAACGTGTATGGAGAAGGCGTCACAAAAGATTTGCACAAGCTTGCTTCTCACCCAGGGTGCCTTTTGGTGGAGGCTCGGTGATGTTCTGAGGTGGTATATAGTACGACGCTCGTACAGAACTCGTGGTACTTCGTAGACCGGCTCTGGCAGCACAAAGGTATGTAGAAGATATACTGCAAGATCATGTTGTTCCGTTTGCTCCGTTTGTGGGACCAAATTTCAAACTGATGCATGATAATGCTCGATCACATACCGCAGCCGTGGTTACCTTATGGAGGTCGGCATAAGTTCAATCGATTGGCCACCCAAGAGTCCAGACCTCAACCCTATTGAACATGTGTGAGACAGTGTAAAAAAACGCATCAGAAGAAGAAACAACCCTGCAACCACTCTCGCAGCCCTTATAGCCGCAGTGATAGAGGAGTGGGAGGCAACACCGCAAGAAGAGATTCAACACCTCATCAGTATAGTATGAGGAGAAGGCTACAAGAAGTAATCCGAGCAAGAGGAGGGAATACCAGATACTAGAAAGTTGGTAATAAACCAAATAAATTAAATGTATACATTTTCATTTGAATTAAAAACTAGAAGTTTAACGGCTTTTTTTAGCATTTTTACCAAAACAAAATATGATACTCTCTAAAAGTCTTAATATTTTTGTTGCTTTCTTAATCTAAGATAAGGGACAAATGCATTGAAAAGGGGTTTGCTGTTTTTATTTAATTTTAAACTAAGCAATTTAAGACAAACATGGTTGTTGCGAAACTTTTGTCCAGGATTGTATATACAGTGTGTTATAAAAGTCCTGGAACGGTTTAATATCTCAAAATGTACGAGTCTTAGGCCTCTTTCACACGATACGACTTCTCGCCATGTGCCGTGGACGGCGCGGCGCCGTGCATTCCTGAGCAAGCGCCGTGAATGGCACGGCGTGCGTCGTGGACGGCACGACTTCTCTTCACGGCGTGAATTTATTATTTATTCAGTTGTGTGAGATGGATGATCAAGAGAAGATTCTATGTCTATAAATTGGTATAAGACATTAATTTTGTTATAGTATGTTTAGATAAAATGGGGTTTTACTGAACACGCGTTTTCAACATCTAAAAAGTGTAGCCTACATGTCTTCGGTAATTTTTTTTTTTTAAATATTCAATTGGTTTTAATAAAAGTTTTACCGGTACTACATATTATAAACAATATATGTATAAAAATACTACACAAAAATGGGGTTCCTATTAAAATAATTTTTAGACGGTTTAACGATTAGGCCTATAATAAGTTACAAATAAAGTTTACGGTGTCGTATTTGATATGTGACGGGCTCATATAGGATAAACCAAGGACTCAAGGACTGCATATGAGTTAATTAGGAGAGTTGAGATTGTTTAAATACATTTTTTAAGTGAAATACAATAAAATAAGATCAACCTAGTATAATTCACATTCATAATAAACAAATATTGACTTCATTATTTAGATAAGTTTTGGATCGTTTTGGTTATAGGAATACAAAACTGTAGCTTCATTTTAAATATATAGGCCTACCAAATATAACCCATCCTTGTATTAATATCAAGTATCACTTTCTTTAACTTTTATGTTATCTTTAATTGCAAGTTTACTTGTAAAATTTTTAAGTAAAATAACTTTTAAATTTTAAATTTTTTTTCCAAATTTCGAATTTAAACGAGTGCAGATTTCACGCCATGCAGCACTAGTTTCTGTTTTTGATTTATACATTTCAAGAGTTTTATCCCACAGAACAGGTCTTTCTTCGATTAGTGTTATAAAACCATCTACGTCAAGATCTTCAGAAAGTGATTCACCCATACTTTGATGCACTTATTAAACACTTTTAGCACACAAGCACAAAGAAGCAATTAGTGCTGTGGTTTGGTTAAGTAACTTTACGCATGCGCAAAAGCCAAGTCAAGCTGAGTCGAGTCGACCTGTCTGAACATGCTCAATGCAGGCAATAGTAATCAACGCGTCGTGGACGGCGCGGCGCCGTGTCGTGGTTTGAATAACGCCGTGATGTTCACGGCCGCCTGGCACGGCGCAAAGTCGTGAACGATTTGTGTGAAGAGATTAATTTATGTACATAGTAATCAAAGTTCACAACGCCGTGCCGTCCACGGCGCACGGCGAGAAGTCGTATCGTGTGAAAGAGGCCTTATGAGATAGAAAAAAAGCAGTTATTCACAACAATAAAAGAACTACTTTTTGGTGAGCTGGAAATTTTAGTCCGCCATCTTGGATCCGCCTTCTTGGAATGAACTTCATTTTTTTAAATGAGAAGGTGGTCATGTGTTACACTATGTCGATGTAGAAGTTCAAGAGAAAACCAACAGTGAAATTTGCACATCCATATCTTCAACAGATTAAAAATGGCGGCCAAAAAACAAGAAAATCGTGTTTTCCGATTGTGTCCCATTTTGCTGTATTATTTTTTTTTTAAATATCAATTATTATTCTTTTTGGAGTCAGAATTAAATAAGCTTTCAAACGATATGCCACACAACTGTATTTGATTGAACCACTCGAAATCAATATTGAAAAAATCAAAATGGCTGAAACTCACATTTTTTAAATACTCCCAAATATCGTTAACTTTATAATATAATAACTTTAAACATAAAGTTAAGTTTAAATTTTACGAAGAATTTACAACAATTGTAAAAAGTGTATATACTTATAAAGCCAAATTCTTGGTGACAAATTGTTTAATATGATTTCGTTACTTTAAAATTGTAATCAGATAAATTTATAAATTGAATTGTATATTATTTGATGAGAATATACAATTTTATTACTTGGTTATCGTAGGCCTAATAAGTATGAATCTGTTAACACAGGTCTAAAATGGTTTGATAATCAAAATATGACGTAAGTATACAATTGCCAGTGTTGATTATTATCTGTGTGTTCATGACCTGCTTGGCGTTATGCTCTCTGGTTGTCGTGATGTAATGTATCTGTGCGTGTTCTGAAGTATGTCTGCATTCTGTGAGAATAGTGCTGTTCGAGCGCTACCCTATTTAGCGAGAACGTTTCACTTGATTGGCACATTGCTAAAATTATTTTAGTTTGTATTTGATATAATTAGGTATACAATTAAAAAAATGTCATTTAGCCTAACCTAAAAGTAGACAATTAATTATTACAAATAGACTAAAATCCAATTACATATTTTTAGCACGTACTAGTGTTTTCTACGCCTTTTCTATGGTTTGCTTCGTTTAAATCAAAACAGTAGCAATCCTAACATAATTTTAAACTTGGTTTCTCATAATGGATCATATATCATTCAAATTGTTTAATTGGGCATTTGTTACCGTTTGTGCATATAAAATACCATAAATATAAGACGTAATAAGTGGATGTATTAGCTCCACTTATGAAATGAACATGCTAAAGTAAAGACATATTGACTAAATAGAGGTATAGGCTTATGTTAAAACCTAACTGTAACAAAGTAACAAGAAACCCAGGACTGCCAGAAGAAAAAACATATCCGCCGAACAAGTATAGAAATAAGACCATAGTGGTTAGAATGAAATGTAAAATGAACTAAAAAATCCCCATCTGAAAAAAAAGACTGACATGTTCTCAGATAAGTCACCGCAGGTCGTGACGACAAGATTATGAACTAACAATCAATTTTTATCAGATGAGGATGGGCAGATCTGGTTAATTCTACATAGTCAGCTCTTTATTGTCATTACTTGTGAAGTGTGCTTTTGCTACCTTCCCAACCTAGTTTTTTATAGCCGTAAGGTTCTTGTTAACTACTTAATTCTAGTAATTAGACTTGGAATTCTTGTTATTTTTAGATGAGTTAACAACACAATACTTGGCATATAGGTTAAGCTTGCTAAATCGCTTTCATGTTCACATTTTTATTTTGATAACGAGAGTTGATACATACTCTTAAAATACCCTAAGTTAAATTTTGTCGAATTTCCGAAACAAGAGGTTGGTATGAGTTAAATTAATATAAAGGGTGGTTTTTAAAAAAAACTTACCACCTCTATTATTTAAAAGAGAGAAATAGTGATCTCGGAACAGTTATTCGCCAACAGGGGGAACCTACGAAAGCCTATTTACAAGATCCCAAAATCACCTTCCCCTCCTACCACCCTGTTTAGAAATTTGTAATTAACACATATGGCTTGTGATACAGTGGGGTTTGGTATTTTGTAAATAGGGTATCTAAGGTTTCCCGTGGTGGTAAATAATTTTACCCCGTCCCGAGATCAGACTTTGCGTATCTCTTTCCGTCATTCTGTACGTGTACATAAAACATTTAACAAAATAGCAAGAATTGAAATTATCCTATATACTCTCTGTGTTGAGCTGCTGAAATTTAAAACAAACTAAAACTCTCAAGAACTGCTCTACAATAGCGGACAGAAAGTGCGTCTCCAAACAAAGAAGTTATTGTGTCCTCTTTCTTGATATAATCCTACTATTGTTTAAAGCCGGAAGAAAACATTCTTCGTAAGATATACAGCATATAATGAAGAAATTAATTAAGCTATAAACCACCTTCAAGTTTTCTAAACTAAATGTTAAGTAGTGTGTTGTTTGCCAAGTCATAGCGGTGAAAGTGTTCGTACAATGATCGAGCGGTTTTCGTATATTATGGCGAGACTTACATGGTCCGACCAAAATAACTTTTGCTTTTTATGGGCTTATTGATCTGTATACTGTTGCCCAATTAACGACAAACAACCCAGCCATGTTTTAGTACTTTATATTGCAGGTACTTGATTGAGGTGATTTTTTTTTGTTCGTTGGAGATAATTAGTTGCAGAATACATTCGGTCTAATAAAGCATCGCAGTTTTATATTTATCTTGTTCTAACAGTGAGAAGTCTTGCATACAGATTTCCTGCACCACTTTGTCACTTTTGTTTCAATATCTACGAAGTATTTGCTAACTTTATTTATTGCACATTAAAGGTGCAACATTCTAGCTTCGGAGAGGTTTTCCTTCCGTTTATTATTTTGCGCCGAGTGATATTTTATAGTCTTCATTCTTAGTGGGCCCAAAATGATTGACTATATTTACACTTGGAGGGTGTGGAATACCACTGGAGTAAATGCATCTAATACGACTAGACGAGTCGACCGAGAGGGTCTGGTTGTTTGTTATTTCAGGAATAAGTCCACAAGACTATCGATTGTTAGCACTTAAGTTTTTGTAAATATCAGTCCTTATGTATACAAGAGAAAACTCTGTACAAATCTTTGGAGAAACCCAAAGTCGTTACTAGTTTCTGTTTTCAAGTGATCGAATTCGAAGATATGTTTTAGCAAATACCTTAAAATAACATTGAATAATTACATTTTTTTATAACTATTAAGTTATAGTTTAAATATTTATGAACGAATTCTCGGATATTACAACAGCTTATCTTTAAAATTCGTTGAAAGATTCGTCAGACCACACAGTGCTGTATGGGACTGTAGATTTATGTTATTGTACACACTGGAATTTCTACATATTTCACTGTTAACACACATACCGGGAGTTGAAAATGTATGGAATCGGCTGGACTTCTCGGCTTCTAACAAAGATAAAATAATGTATGCAATCTAATTTTAAACAATTCTCTATTTTGTATAACTTGTGGATTTAAAATTGTAATAATATCAGCTTTTTCCAATATTTGAAAATTTGAATGTAAACTGCATTTATTTATTACGTTTTCAGATTTTATTCATAATTGTAAAACTTTTTTATTCTTTACAAATTTTCGATAACCCCACCATTTTAGTGTAAATTGGAATTAAAATTTAAAGTTTGATATTTTTGAAAAGCTGTGGCTTCTTCGGCATAGAAGATAAAACATAAGAATACTTGAAATTACATTACTACCATAAATAGTATACACTTAATAAAAACAACCGGTTTCAGATTATCGGCGAAAAACTCAAATATTAAGACTATTAAAATATATTTATGTTTATAAATTAATACTGTTTGCGTTTTGAGTTTAAAATATAAAATTAAACTTACAGTAATATCAATTTAAAAAAATTTTAAATTTAAACAAACATTTTAAACCCAATGTTTGTGTAATGTAGGCTATAAAATCTTTATCTAATTATTGTATGACCTGTTTGTAACTTTTGTTTACTATGTTTACTATCACTTTATAAATAATTTGCACGGTTCCTGCATCAACATCAAACTCTTATAGGATTACCCACCTGTCTCTAACATTTGGGTGTTTAAGAATCGATCAGAATCGACAAAGATTTAGCTATGATTTGTTTGGAACAATGTCGTAAAAAAAATGTATTTTACTATTCTGACTAGGTATCGTTGAAAATGGCTTTTTATTTAATTATATCAAAACATTTGGGGGGAATTTGTCATGAGTAGTTTCCAAAAGTTTCCTCGAAAATTTTGCTCAAATCTCCCTCTACTTTAGAAAGTACAGCAGCAAACATAAAAAAGCACGTACTTATATACTTCAGAGCAAAACTCAAACGAATATTAACTTTATAAAAAAATGTTAAAAATAGGTTTCTCCTCAAAAAATAATCATCCTTTATTTAAGAAAACTCTAGAACTAAAATTTTGAAAAACGTGATGTTAGACGTACTCTTATTCTTCGCAGAAAAACTAATACTGCTCACAATCAAAGTTTATACTAAGAATATAACATGTGGACGTGTTAGTATTCATATAATTTTTAAACCATTTTATGGACAATTTACGGAACCCTTGGCACCTGTGTCTAACACGCACTTCTCCTGTTTATTAGTAGCCTACATTTGTTGGCACTTAAAAAGATTCTAAATTTGTTAATTTGTTAGCTGTGGGAATCAAATGTAAATGCGTGTTAGTTCAGTACAGGCCTCACCGAATCAGTAATTCATCTATAACATTATGAAACAACAGATATTTGAATTATAATACAGTAAGCCTTTTCGTTCATTTTGTTATTTGTGTTTGATTTGATTTAATTAACATAACCGATATAATCTGTTGGTTGTGTTGAATAATAACTAACTGATTCTAAATTTACTAAATTTTTGCTATGGTAATGAATGTAAATGCATTTAAGAAATGTGTATTATAGGTTTAATCTAAAATTTATTTGCTAAGCTTCTTTTCCGAATCAGCTGTTTTATAGGACTGGGAGTAAACCACTGGATTTTAGGTGCAAAAACCTTTCATAGTGAGCGTTTATGACCCCCATAAGCATAAACCTTCAATCTGTCCCACTTTTATCTTCAGTAATTTTTGCTCTACGTTGATTCTATGTCAGTTAGGACAAAGCTGCTGCTTATAGCTCCAGACATTTTGTATTCCCCCATTCGAAAAGGGAATCTGGAACCGACACTGCGTCCTGCTTTTGTAATTTATACTCAGACGTAAGTAGCAAATTTTATTAATTACTTGCAATAAATTTAAAAAACAAACAAACAAAAAGCAAGAGCTAATAAAGATAAATATGAAACATATAAAGGTTATATATAGAGCAGAGTAGGCAGAACAAAATGTAGGAATTAGAATTAGAGTACCGGTTCCTGTCCAAGGCGAACAAGTTTGCAGGTGAACCGTTGCCTCTATGTTGCTTGGCATTCAAGGTTCCCTCGCTCGCCAACACACTTGCACTTATTGTAACGTGATTTTTTGTGAAATAAAGTGGCGTTTAATTTTATTTATCCAACCCAAATATAAGTCAAAAGAGATGAAAATTTAATAATTAGGGCTTAAGATATAGTTTTATAACCCTATCCAAGCGATAACTGTACAAAATACCCAAATGGTAAAATTTCTCAAATATAATCTATTTAGCAACTTTTGTTTCACTGTTAGGCTACTTGCTTTGTCTGACGGCGAAACATAATACGTTGGTAAATAAATTATACGAGAATATGAGATATTTTACCATTTGGTATTTCGTAACCTATTATACCATGTACCAACTGTTTTACTTTAAATTGAATTATAATGTGAGAACACGTTACAATTATTTATTTTAATAGTAGGCCTACTATTGTGACACTTTAACAACAAACGAAAAATAAAACAAAAAATTACATCCTATGGAAAAATATCGATTTCTGGTTACACAAGTTTTCACGAAACAAAATCAAAAGATAATTTTGTTGCTTTGTTTTTTCCTTGTAGCCTTTATGCCAATTGTACCACATATAGGCCTAGTGCATATCCTATAAAGCCGTCCAACTGAAATTGCAGTCTAGATAATTTCGAGACAGTCTCGAATATTGTAGGGGGTCATTCGGGACGACATTTTGTCCCGATTTTTGGATTTGGCAGAAAATTATTCCTAAATTTGTCTGATAAATATGTAACATTTAAAAGGTTTTTGTATCTTAACTTGTTAAATACCTAAACATGTCATTTTTTATTTAATCACTTAAAAGTGATAAATAAAATGAGTCATTTAATTTGTAAAAATAATAATCGTATTTACTTTTCATACACAAAAACCCCTTCAGTATTCCCCTTCCCTATAAAAATTCAACCTACCCCCTCCCCATATCTGATCATGCAAGAGCGATTTAAAATATTGTTTTTAAGGTTTTCCATTTAAAGGTTTAAAATTAATAATTATTAAAAAAACTGATGTGATTCCCTGGAAATCGTAATTAGTGAAAATTAAAAATAATTTGACTAAACAAAAATGATATTTGAACTTTCGTCTTCTATTCCGATCTTTATACAACAAACATTTGTTCGAAATATTCTTAAACTTCTTAAACAACATTAAAGTAGCGCATCGGATTACCTCTGGGCTGTACACTAACTACTGGTATTCTCGCGGTAACATTAAAAAGGTTATTGTAAGAAAACCCTAGGTAATAGATTCGGTAAACAGTAAGTCAGTTAACATAAGCCATAAATGGCACCCAAACAGTGGATTTCTCAAAAACCATTTTTACCTTCTCAATAACATTAAACAAGAGGCACACTAATCAATACCAGTGCGTTAGTCGGGGATGCGGAATACTACCCCCCGGAAAACTACCCCCCCAGGTGAAACGTGACGTCACGAAATCTGCCAACTAACCAATATGGGAGCCGTGTCCGCGACTGGAATACTACCCTCCCTAGCAAAAGCGGGTCGCCGGAATACTACCCCCCGGAAAACTACCCCCCCAAGCAGGTTCCTACAATTATACTGTTATCGGCAACATACTGTGACTAAACAGTTTAGGTTAGTCCTCTAGTTTTTTTT
>JAGFPH010000052.1:178284-188493 GCA_018207615.1 Philaenus spumarius
GGGGGGGGGGGTAGTTTTCCGGGGGGTAGTATTCCGGCGACCCCGTTAGTCGGATGGCAATGAATGCTTAGCTCTTCAGTAAACGATCATAAAAATGTAAAGATAATTCATGAGATAAATCGTTATAAACATTTAAACTAAATCATTGACTCCAATATACACTGCGGTCTTACTGAACTATGTATGCCATCGTTTGTACATCTATCACTTGCCATTTTCTACTGTATTTTCACCGACTTCTATTTTTATTATTCCGATCGGTTACAACAAAGCTTACAATAGGTCGTGACAGCCTCGATTTTAAGGAAGTGAAAGTGCTGCAGGGAATACGGTCTCGGGTATCACCGCATTGTGTATTGAACGCACGTCTTTCCTGGTTATGGAGTAGTAACTGCACCTCACCATGAATTCATAACTAAATATTTTAGTGCAACATCGCTAGTTCTATTGCATAATAGATTATTTGAACTCTTTTGTTTCCCAACAAAATGGGACCTGCGAAATGCGCTCCCAAGCATGTTAATTCAAACTACCATTGGTAAGTGTTTTCTGTATAGGTATAGCTGGAAATTTGTTGACATTATTCATATAACGCCACAGTTAACGGGCATTTAACAGATAATTTTCGCAGCAAACTTATTGTCATTTTAAGAAGTGTTAACACCTAACTCTGTAAATTAATAAGAAGCGGAACCATTTTCTGTTACACTTTTCGTAGCACTAGAAAATTGGGCCTCTGTGTTCAAATATTTTATCAGCGATAAACTATCAGACCTCTCAAAGCAATATATCACGGATTTATAGAAATTATAATTTGGAATTGATTTTACTCTTTTATCAAAACAATATAACCATTCTAGATAAGTTTGACACTTAAAATTATTAAATTAGTTTAGTCAATAGTGAAAACAGCAATACTTACCTACAAACACAACGGAATGGCTACAAATACAATAATGGAACAATACTTCGTTTGATCATCAAAAACTTAAGGTAAACCAGAATCTTTAAGCTTAGTTCAATCTCACAATTAGGCTATATACAAAAAGTCCTGCCATTTACGCAAAAACTCTGGCCCTACTGCGCACTCGTCAAGATCTAGATCACATCTATCCCCACCATCCTATTTCGATCCAAGTGTCTCTGTCCGAATTAAGTCATTTCCGGTACAATATCAGAGTACACAACAAAACTGTTTGCATTTGCTTCGCCTCAAATCGTCGCGGGGGTTGATGAAAGAAGCGAACAGGTGTTTACTAAATATTGTTTGTTTGTTTTTTCATTAAAATATTTAAAATTGAGTTTACCAAGTAACTGTATCAACCTAACTTAATACAGATAGGGCTTACTGTGAAGCTAGTCACACATAATGGTGGTTTGGGAAGGGTGTAACATAAAAATAATCGAAAACGACCACCCGTTATGTGGTACGCATATGACAATCTGGAAAACCTATTGCGGGTAAGGCACCTAGCACCTCAAGAAGTTTTGGTGGGAAGAGGTATCACTCAAAAACAATCAGAAATGAACCATATTAATGTCAAATGCATAGTTTTATGGGTAGCTGAGTTTCGAGTGACACTCCGAAAATGTTTGAATTGATATTTTGTGCTGAAAAAACTTAAAATTGTTGTGGAAAACTGTTTTTGTTTGCAGATTGTTTTAACAATGTTTGTTTGGATGACGGATATTCCACTAGTTTTAAATAAACAATTCAATTACACACATTAAAACCTTAAAAAGCTAACCAAAACTTTGGTCAGACTTTGGTAACATTATCAACACTAAATAAGCATAACAATTACTTGTTAGCCCAAACACCCGACACTCGATTCAAATTCTTAGAAATCCCGTTTCATTACTCCTCTCGCACCCTGCCTTAAATTACCATTTACGCAGGTAACTAAGGAACTAGTAAATATAATCGACCTTGACTATTGAGAAACCTATACTCTGTCTAGTTCAGGTTGGCCGATGGACCCAGGACTACCTGAGGCCACCCCTATAATCCCTCGCCTCTGTCCGCTGCCTAGGCGATGAGTCACCTACTGGCTGTGTTTATAGTTTATACAATGGTACACTTTCTTAACAGAATAATAATTTAACATTTTTAAAAGTATATTTGAAATCTACTAAAAAAATGATGAAAAGTGATACCAAACTCGACCTAGGTATTAGAACATTTAATCTGATTATGACAATGTTTATAAACGAACAAATCTGGTAACAAGTCTGGCAAGTGAACCGATCAGAAGTAATTTCAGGATGCTGTAGGTTTAATAGTTAATAAACTATTTTATAATATTGTATTTTTATTGTTGTATAGGATTTGTATTATATAGTATTATATTGAATTGTATATAGCATAGTGTTAAATAGCATAGCATATATTTGTATTAAATTTGCTTGCATGTACAAGGTTGTATGAATGTGTGCTTGAGTCTATGTCCCTAACGTTTTATGTGATTATTATTGTATTTTCTACCAACATTTAATTATGGCCGTTTGTAAGCGCTGTAAGGAAGAAATTGCAACCGAGGAAGATTGTGTTCAGTGTTCGGTATGTTTGGAAAAATATCATTTCGGGTGTAGTGTTAGAGAACCGAAATGGCGGAATCTAAGTGCCTTGCAAAAATCTAAGTGGACTTGTGATATTTGTAAGAAAAAAGAACCGACTATTAGCCGTTCCAACAGTGTATCGTCTAAATTAAGTGATAGTGAAACTGTAGCGGACGATGAACTTAAAAGCATACTACGTGAGATGAACAAAAAGCTAAACGGTATTGACAGTTTGAATGAAAAAGTGTCTGAGCTTGAGAAATCGCTTCAATTTCACACAGAGCAGTATGACATTCTGTTAAATGAAGTTCGCAGTTTTAAAAACGAGAACAAAGAATTAAAAAAAGAGATGAACACGCTACAAAGTAAAAATGTAGAAATCATTAATGAACCTATTGACCTACGAAGTCGGTTTAACTCGCTTGAACAGTATGGAAGAAATGTAAACTTAGAGATCCATAATCTGGAGCAATTACCGGAAGAGGAAATGGAGGTTATACTTCGGAAGACTGCTGAGGTTCTGGAGGTTGTGTACAATGAATCGGATATACAGCGAGTACATCGACTGCCATCACGACGCCAGGATGTTTCACCGAAAATACTTGTACAGTTTTTGAATAGGAAAACTCGTGATCTGTGGCTTACCGAAGCAAAAAAGCGTAAAACTATCGTTTCTAAGGACATTCATGGTAGCAGGTTAGATAAACTTTATTTTAACGAAAATCTTACTCCATATTATAGTAACCTTCTTAGGGAGGTAAAAATTGAAGCCAGAAAAAAAGCATATGCATTTGTATGGGTTAAACATGGGAAAATATTGATTAAAAAGACTGAATCATCTAGAAAAATATATCAGATTAACAGTTTGGATGACTTGAATGATGTTAAAGAATAGGTACAGGACAAATTATAAATTTTCATTTTCTTTGTTAGAATCTTTGGATTGAGGGTTTTTTATTTAAATATAAATGCTGGTTTTGTATTTAATAGATTAAATGATGTCAATAATTTATTATTACTGGATTTCGTATTTTGGGCTATGTGTAAATGTATTTTATGTATTGCTGTTGTATGTATGTATATTGGATGTATGAAGGTATTTATAGGTATACATTATTATTATTATTGTTTCTTTTCTTATGGTATTGACAGACCATTGGTGGTATTATATTCTGTAGTCATTTGGGCTTATGTGTTGGAGAAGTATTGTTATTATTATTTTTAATCCAAGTGTAAATTTTGTCTTGAGTTATTCAAAATAATCGAAATGAATTGTTTAAGTAAAATATTGTATTGGGTGCGAGAGAGAAAGAGAGAATGGACTTAGTACATAAAGTCATGGTAAAGCAAATACTATCTAAGCTTTGTTTACTGATAGTATATTCTATAAAGATAGCCTGATTAAACTTCAGTGTATGAACCTTGATATGATTGCTGACCAGTTTATTTATTTTGTTAATAGCTTTACTAAACTATGACAGATAATATTGACCTACCTCTTAGTATAGATAAGTTTAATAACTCTGAACTGGTAGTTGATAGCCTTTTAATTCTGCATCAAAATATTAGAAGTATTAAAAAGAATTTCGACAGATTTGTTATTTACTTGAGTGCATTGCAATGTAAACCAGATTTTATTGTTTTGACAGAGGCTTGGTTATGTTGTGAGGAGGATGCGGATATTTTTCAGATTAAAGGCTATGATAAGATAGTGGAAGCAGGAAGGGGTAATAGGGCTAGTGGTCTTGTTGTTTTTATTAAACATATTCCTAATATTGCATACGTCAAACAAGAGTGCGCTATCGATCATGCGGACTCATTGCTGTTGTCTTGTGAGGTTAAAAATAAATTTTCTTTTAAGCTTTTATGTTTGTATAGATGGCATGAAATGGAATTGGCATTTCTGGATAGTTTTGCTTCACATCTAGAAATAATAAGAAAAGATAATATTGTAGTAGTTGGAGATATAAATATAGATTTGTTATCAGAAGGCTGTTTGGTAGACATGTATAGGGAAATTTTATCTTTTTGGGGTCTTGAACCGCTTATTGGAAGCCCTACAAGAATCGACCCAGTCTCTGGAAAACAAAGTTGTCTTGACCATATTCTATTCAAAGCGGGAAAATCTATGAAAAAAATAGCTGTAACAATGTATTCTCTAATAACGGACCACAGGGCGGTTTGTCTGTCTCTGTCTAAGTGCGCACCTTCCGCAGAAATTGGTGTCAATAGTAGCGTTATATTGGACAGGCGACTATTTAAAAAATTAGTAGAAGACCGGAAGTGGGGTAATGTTTTAGATTGTGACAATGTAAATGAAGCTTTTGGGCTATTTCTTAGCTTATTATCCGATGATGTCGATAAATCTAAATTAATTGTTAATAATGTTAAACGGTATACGAATAAGGATGGAAGGTTAAAGCCTTGGATAAGCGATGGCCTAGTGGGAGCTATTAAGACAAAAGATAAACTTTATAAACAAATGAAACGTGATCCAAACAATAATAAAATAAGGAATAATTTTATAACACTTAGAAATAATATTAAGGGAAGAATGTAGTCGCAAGCTTTTAGCATGTGTTTAAATGGGGAAACGGGCAATATTCATGTACCTGTATCTCAATACTTATTTTTCATATATGTATCAAACTTTTACACGTTCATCTTGAACATATAATGAATGTATGGACCTAAAATAAACTTCCTAGATCTAAAAGAAATTTTTTTAGAATTTAACAAAAATAAAACTAAAAAAAGTTGAATATTTTTCAAATTAAATTTTTTATTTCAGTTATTAAATTAGATATCACTTTTATTTTAGGACTGTATGTTTGTATTACTGTTATGAACATGTGGTAAAAATTTCAGAAGCCTGTCTCAAGTAGAACTGTAGCTACAGGAACATAAAGACAAAAATAGTAAGTTTTCGGAAAATTGTGATTTTATATACAATCTCCTGCTCCATACTGGGGCTATGGTCTTGGGTCTAAAAAAAAACCAACCTACGACATCAAGTTTTTTTGAAAAAAACTTCAATATCAATTTTATATTTTTATATTTTATATTCAACATATTATTTGACAGTAGTAGCATATATATATATATATATATATAAGAGTGAAGCCTAGCTTTGCAACAGGGGATGCAGGTTGACTAAAATGTATGGACATACGTTTGAATTTTTTTTTTTTAGAATTGATTAACAATTAAAAGCTATAAGTGTAATATATCACTGTATTCAGAAAGAAATGTACAATATATTGAGACCAAAATATTTTTTTTTAAATTTTTTAGAAATTTGACGACATTCTTCCCTTAATAGATGGATTAAGATTGCTAAAAAGCAGTATTTTTCTAATATTTTTGAGTCGGGAAATTATGAAATTGGTGATCAGTGGAAGGTTATTTATTAACTCGTTATCTGGTAACCAGTCAAAAAAACAAGGCAAAATAGTTTTGCAACGTAATGGGTTAAAGATTGATAGTGATGACTCTCTAGTAGAGGAATTCAATACGTTTTTTGTGGAAATTCCAGTAAGGTTAAACACACTTATTGATAAAGTCGGTGTAAGGGGTATTGAGGAGTACAATATAAATTTCAAACAAAAATCACAGCCGAACTCGTTATTCTTTACCAAAATCTACCCTGAAGAAATTGTAGAGTGCATTCACAAATTAAAGAAGTGCAAATCATCAGGTCTTGATATAAATACTAATTTACTAAAGGATATTGGAAGTTTAATAGCACCTATACTGGCTCATATTTGTAATAAAAGTTTGACTTTGGGAATTTTTCCGGAACAAATGAAGGTAGCTAAGATAATTCCTATTTTTAAATCTGGAAAGTCTGATGATGTTTCAAATTATCGTCCCATTTCTTTATTATCTGTGTTTTCTAAGATTTTTGAGAAACTGATAAAAAAACGATTAATGTCTTTTCTAAACAAATTTAATTTTTTTCATGTTAGTCAATTTGGATTCAGGAAGGGGTTTAGCACTGAATTAGCATTACATAGTTTTATGTCTGTTATATATTCCAATTTGAATTTAGGAATGAAAGTGTCAGGCTTGTTTTTGGACATCAAGAAAGCATTTGATACAGTTGATCATGAGCTCTTGGCTAAAAAGTTGGAATCAGCTGGAATAAGAGGGGTGGCCTTGTCTTGGTTTCGGTCTTATCTTGGAAATAGGAAGCAGTTTGTCCAAATTGGTTCCTCAGAGAGTACTCGGCGTTCATTGCTATTTGGTGTACCTCAAGGTTCGGTACTTGGTCCCATATTGTTTCTAATATTTATTAATGACTTGTTTTCAGGACCATTCAATGGCATTATGACAGCATTTGCTGATGACACGGCTCTGGCCTACGCACATTCGGATGCAAATCAGTTGCAAATAAAAATTCAACAGGATCTTTATTTCTTGAGCCTCTGGTTTGGATACAATAGACTTTCTTTAAATGTAGCTAAAACAATGTTTATTAACTTTTCCATTTCTAATTCCTTTCATTTCCTGGTGCCGCTTAAATATCATAGTGTTGACGGCCGTAGCCAGTTTTGTGATTGTAGTGAAGTTACTCAAAGTAAATGCACTAAATATCTTGGCTTGCAATTGGATGAAAAACTATCGTTTCGAAATCATATATCCAGTTTAAAAAAATATGTGTTTATGTTTTTAAGAAAGTTTTCATTTATAAAAGCATATCTGCCTGTACGAGTGCAGCGGCAGGTTTACTTTGCATTTGTTCATTCTAAGTTGGCATATGGTTTATCTATTTGGGGGGGTACTTATAATTCACACTTAACTCCATTGATTAGGCTCCAAAAAACATTCGCTAGATTGATGTGCAAAAAAGGACGGCTTCAAAGTTCCTTCCCATGTTTTATTGCAAAAAGAATTCTTCCTCTTCGGTATCTATATGTTTTTAAAGTGTTAGAACTATTTTATAGGGTAAGTGGCAATGAAGGGGCTCGGATAAATCACGGTGTACCCACAAGGCAGGTAAGCAAGGGATTTGTAAAGTTAACCAAATGTAATAAAACGTTTATTCAAAGAACCTTCTTCTTTCTTGGGCCAAAATTCTTTAACATATTGCCTTTATATTTAAGGAATATGTCCGATATGAGGGCTTTTAAGGACAAACTTAGACACTGGTTATTTTCTCTTTCTCCTGAGGCTTTGGAAAATATGTTTATATCTCTTCAATGATGAAACAGAGGTGCAAGGTCTGACTATATAGTGTGACTGAACCTAAATATATGATTTAGTATGTATAGGCCAAGGAAATGTATTTTAATGTAGAGTCAAAAACTTGTTTTTTTTTTTTTATAAAATCATAGTCCGTCCGTCTGTTTGTGTGTCTGGATGTATGAATGTATGCATGAATGAATAGTAATTAATATTTAAGATAACTCCCGCACACATTTAAGGGTATTTTATTGCCTTTCTGTGTGCGTGTATGTTTTCCACAGTATTTTAATTTAGTTTTGAATATATAATTGAATGTTATGTTAATATTATATAATAAGCTATGCTAATATTATTTTATAATTATTGTAAATTCATTATTTTGTAAGAAATCTTAATTTCATTGTTTTATAAGTATGGTAATTTCATTATATAAAGATTGATTTTTAGTTTTGTTTTTAAGTGTAATATTTTATATGTTAATGAAGTTATGTCATGTGTCTGTGGAAAATAAAAATAAATAAATAAATAAATAAATACATTATATCTCAGTAAAAAGATTTAACAAATTCTACGGTCAATTTACTTTTACCCAAACAGGCCCTAAGTAAAGCTTTTAATATTCATTACAGCTTAAAACTTGCCTTCTAAATTGTCTAAATAAAAAGTCGCAGTCACAATGTAAACAATTCTTAGTAAAGTTCGTATTAAATGTTCTAATACCTAGGTCGAGTTTGGTATCATTTTTCATAACTTTTTTAGTAGATTTCAAATATACTTTTAAAAATGTTAAATTATTATTCTGCTAAGAAAGTGTACCATTGTATAAACACAGCCAGTAGGTGACTCATCGCCTAGGCAGCGGACATAGGCGAGGGATTATAGGGGTGGCCTCAGGTAGTCCCGGGTCCATCGGCCAACCTGAACTAGACAGAGTATATATAGCATATATTTCTAAGAATAAATACACAGAACACAGTTCTCACAAAAAAACGCGTTTCAACGACATGTTAATGTTCATTTGAAATGTGAAATTTTATGCTGCCACTGAAATACTACGGAGGATGACGACTTTATCATTGAAACGCGTTTGAAAAATACACTTTTTTTGAGAGAATTGAATTTAGTTTTTATTCTTATAAATAAAGAACTATAGTTTTTTTATAAAATAGACTAAAAACATCGATCTTAGACTGTAATTCGGATTAGATTATGTAGAAGTAAGCTCTTTAGATATGTAGGTTAGTGAATCTATTGACAATGTTTTTCAATAGTGTGTGTGTAAATAAAATGTTTAATTTTTGTACTTGTGTGTGATTGTAGATATATCAATTTACTTCCATTATGTAAATGCTTTTCAATTTAAAGACGATGAAAACTGCTCAGGGTTTTCGCCTTAAAATAATCTATTGACAATTTCACACAGCACATCTAATAAAACGTAAAGCAACAAGTACGAGAACCATGTTACCAATGAGTGACTTCACCTGACAGCTGTGACAGCTGGCAAACCCTCTCTGTAGTTATGGTCTGGTAGTCTTGGTGAAGTTTAGATCTGTTGTCGAGGTCAAAATAGCTGAACTCTCTGTCCACTGTTTACAGTTAGTCGCTGTCGTTTATAATGTGAGCACGTCTTAATTTTGTTTAGTTAGATTACATTGATCACATTTTGACACGTCGTTATCAAGTGGAAAACTAAAGCTAAATGTATAAACTAAACAGAAAACATAAATCTAGAGCACTAAATTATGTTTACCGCATAACCTAAAATACAAATAAATATAGTATTCTAGTTCTGCGTTCCCCCTTAGTATTATTTTTTTTTTTAATAATGTGGAGGTGAGACACACCTAGCATATCTAGTGGTAGGAAAGGGTCACATATTATTAGATCCATATTTTTTGGAATCAGTGAGATGACACTCTAAAAATGTAATTAATCTAATACTTTGTGCTGGTTAAGCATAAAGTTTAAATTCAAAATCGAAAACTATCGATTTAAAAATACAATAAAATTTGAAAATGTATTTAGTCGAAAATAAATAGAGGGAACATTTTAGTCGAAAATAAATAGAGGGAACATTTTATAAATACTTGGAAATTTGTTGCAAAGGCGAAGAGATTAAATATGAATTTATACTTTCTTGAAATTCCCAAGAAGCTACAATGAACACAATTTCAAGGTTGTACCAGTTTTAAAATTATTTGTGACTGAGGGTAGCCAAGTTTTAATAAGATTGGAATCTAGTTAAAAGAATTGAATTGCCACAGCTGCAATATACGTTAACACCGGATGTAGCCAACATTTGGTTGTAGAACCAACACGTAGGGCCAATTAACAGGACTAACTAGATTACGAAGAATTGTGTTAAATCTAACAGCACATAAGTATAAAACAATACTCTAATTCACATTTGTTTTATTCAACTATCGAAAAAGGAAATACTGTAAATCTGAAATTGCGAGT
>JAGFPH010000052.1:188503-206077 GCA_018207615.1 Philaenus spumarius
ATACTAAACTACCCATCCAACCAATAACAATAACCATGGCAAGAAGACGTTAAACATTGGTGATGGGACAGTAAAATCGCCCTTATGGAAGTCACTATAGTAACATTAGATATATCAAAACTGCCGTAATTTGCACGGTAAGGGAATTATTTATTCGGAGTTCTCTGTAGGCCTATATCGTTGTAAAGTACTCTTTCACTATTTTAGCGAAAATACGAACAAAATTGGGCTTCGATCACGGGATATATAGAATTTTGAAGATATTGCCCATTTCCAGTTATACAACGTGCATTTTGATCTACACCTACCCCGAACAAAGATTGGCGGACCTAGGCCCTACTGCTAGGGTAACGAAAACGCAGAGAAGAACATTATAAAAAAATGGTAAAACTCTAAATGGTAGGTTACCTTGTCCTATTTTTTAACTTAATCGAGACATTTTCATTGTTGATTTTTTCTAAAAAAAATATGAAATATTATATTTAATTGACATGTTATATAGCCCTTCTTTACTTGCAGATTCACAGTACGAGATGACCCCTCACTACCCTGGCCCCATCCCATATTCATCTAAACATAATCTATAGTCTAGAATATTCTTATAATAGTTCGTAAAATATTATTTGTAGTAGGCCTATGCCTATAAGTTTGTAGTACAGTAGTTAATGAATATAGTTAATATTTATTATTTTTGTAATATATAATGTAATTTCATTGTCATATTGTTACAGAAAACCAACTTTATTATTACAAGCTATAAACAGACTATCTATATTTCTTATTACCTCAATATTGTTTGTTTTTTTATCAAATTTGCCCTTGTTTAGTATCGTTGATCTTATTTTTTTATGTACTTCTCAAATTTTTGATAACATTTCGGAAATTATGATTCGGGTAAAAAAGTTACTTAGAGCTAGTGGGGAAGCTAAAAAGGTGACTAATTAGGAAAACAGCTGCGGGCGTCGGTGAATTACCCGGGTCTGTCTCAGGCAGACCGAGGGTCAGGAGACAGGTTAGTTCATACAGACTATAGTGATGGAAGTTTCCACAGCATATCGCACGGGCGTAGCCCCTGACCTTATATTTATCGCGAGATCGCTAGGACGTATTCGGGAAAACCGAATTCCGACTCCGGATCGGTTATCGGGTTAATCAACTAGGAACCTTTTAAAACCGTACATTTTGTAGGAGAGGATGTCCGTTTTCTGTATCACCCATCATGTTACAACCTGTTTTTCGCATTCGAAAAAGTATTCCTCTCAAAAGGAAAATGACAAAATTATATTTTGGGGGAGGCGTACTGGTCTGTATTCATTGGTATGGCCTGTAATCTCGGGAACTATGGGGGTGGGGGCGTCATATCTCCCCTCTCGGGGATCAAGTGGCCCAGTTACTATTTATGTACTCACTCGCTCACTGATATAAAACCTTATTTTTTGCAAAAATTTTTTAGGTTTTTAAGGTGGAGTTAGCGACTTCGGTTTTGTAATATCATATTTTTTTCGATTCACCGTTTGCTGCGACCAAAACGAAGGTCCTAGCGGGATTGTAATGAGAAGCGTCCAATGGTATATCGTGGTTATTAAATAAAGCCAACTTAAAAAAATATTAAAATTTGTTTTGTGCCCAACTTTGGCACCCTCACAAAAAACATGGTACATTATTTTTTGGTCCTGATTATTGGAATATACGCGAATTACTATGCTTTTTAACTATGATACATTTCACTGTGTAAGTTTCCTTGATAAGTTCTTGTAAAATCGGCTGCGAGAGTGATCATAATAACTGTACAAATTTGTATTAAATCTTGTTATTAGCGAACTTACATAGGAAAGATGAGCTATTCAGTGACTCTAATGGAGACCTAAGGTCGGGAGTAGTCAATAAGCACCGATCATGGTCCCCAGAACACGTTTTGGGGTGTCATTAAAAATGTTATATATATATGGATATATTAGTATGTATGTCTTCGCCCTCTAAAGGCCACATTTTACGTTCGATTTGGACCAAATTTTGTAAACACATTGATTTTCGTCTTTCGTACGAGTTGTTAACAAAAATCCAACAACTGAAATCGCGTTTTTTACACGACTTTTTTGCCCACCTGGTTCTTCAAACTCGTTCAAAACGTAAAATACCATAAAATTACCCAGTTAAAAATCCACGTAGGATCCGAGGGCAGCTTCTGACGGCCTTGGTGTAAACTGACGAAGCAAGTTTGTGCCCTGCGAGCGAAGCAAAGCAATCCATAATCCGAGGCCGCAAGGTCGGGTACAAACTCTCAAAGGGAGTTTTATGCTACGAGTGATTGATAACGAGTATGATAACGAACGTCAGTAAGAGATTTAAAAAAATGAGACCATCAAATACTTAAACAGCAAATTAGAAAACTTTTCAAAATAGTAAATAGCAAGGTTACCTATCAGTACAATGGACCTTGCCACGGCAAGTAGACATATTGTTTCCCAACCTATTCATGCTCTGATAAGGTTTCTTTAATCTATAATAAGTTAGAAACTCTCAAACACAAAGGGAAATCAACTGCAATCGCTTCCTCAATTTACATAAACTTAGCAAGACCCCTACAAAGGATAACTTTTACATTGTGTAATTATATTCTATAGGCTTAGAATTAATTAGATATTTTAAAATTGATTGCATTATAACATGTTGTGAAGTAGGTTATTGGTAAAGAATAGGAGCTACTGGTGATATTAACGGTGGAGTAGCAGAGATCGCGCTAAGAATGGAGGTAAGGAACAGTTATTGCTCTCCCCCGGACAAGTAATTTGCGGAACTGGGACAGTGTAAAACTGGATATCGTGATAAGTGTCTATTAACATGTTCCATTTTCCTTCTCGAAACGAAACCTGTAAATCGAGTTCTTTGATACACTGTATTAGCCTGTGGAAATGAAGAGTCATATTTTTTGCTTTCCGAAGAGACTTTCTTACATGTATTTATATTCATTTAGTTAGCGAAATAATTAGTTGCTAATAAAAACAAGGGAAACCCACTGCGTGTTTTGCACGCCAACGCCATCCACTCATTCGATTGTAAGCGACATAATTTAACACAGCTAATAATTTATAACAGTAATAATTGTTAGAAATACAAATTCTATATCCGGCTTGAATTTTTAAAAATACAATCACCAGAGAAGAAATATTTATTTTTAGATGTGTTCGAAATTATCTGTGTTAACTTATGTTAACTATGGTTGTTGAAGTCAACAGTGGTTGTTCTTCACAGTGAAGAACGTTATGGATGAATGGTTGTGTAAAACCTATTTTTAGTGTTCTTCCTTTAGCACACGTTTCTAGAGGTGGTATGCACAGATTTTAATGAATTTAGAATGAAATAATAATGCTAAAAGAGCCTACTGTCAGGAAAATACACTTTTAAATTTGCAGTGAAAAAAAATTAAAATATCGGCTCACTGGACTTTATTTTGAGAAAGTGCTTTCTAACGATGCCAAAATTATTAACCTTTAAACATATTAATTAAAGGTCATAACGCATACCTAGACGTGTGGTAAAAGAGTGGAAGCAAAAGCAAACAGTGGTAGACCTGCTTTAAAGTTGAAAGGATATGACTAGATATCTGTTTTTCGGCTTTCGATTATTTTGCCAATTATACTACAATATTTAAGTAAAACGCTCATTAGACGTACAGAGTTTGTCATACCACAGTAGAATAGAAATGCATTGACGTGCGATGTACGTGACATCTTAATGCACTGAAGGGTTAAATCGGTGCTGGAGAACTCTAAAATCAGGAGTTGAAATAAGTCTTATGTTCTTTTTGTATTTTATGTGTAGTATTAGGGAAGCCTATTTTCAAATTTAGGCTAAACTTAACAATAAAGTAGATTTTTAACTCAAATAAATCCGTACAATTAGAACGTAGATTCGTCTGCCATAAAGTGATCAATTCTTCTTTAAATAAACAAATTTTATGAATTGACTTGAGAAGATTTTACAAAATAATGTACAATTTAAATTTGCCACAAAAAGCAACATTTTATAGAAATTTTGTTAAATGCTATCTTCGCCCAAATAGTTAATATCTTTGACGTTATCCTAATTGAATTTCCGTCAAAACCTTTGACCATAACTCCCGAAACCCATAAGTATTTTAATATATAATTACAGTTTATGAAATTTCCTTGCAATCTCCATCCACAAGACCTTCAGTCCGATGTCTAATTCGTTGCCTTCGGTGAATAGAGATAATTGTTTACTGCCCTTCTCCCGATGGCCTTGGATATTTCACGTAAGTTTTAATCCTAATGTAGTCATGTATTTATTTGCCTTTCCTCGGTCTGGGTGAATATTATCTTTGGTTATATCTTTAAACAATTATATTGTTCATTTAATAAATTAACGCTTAGAGAAATTAAAAATATAAATTAGTGTAAATTTAAAGAAATTACTTTGTAGTTTTCATAACTTATAAAAATGAATACTTTAATGTCGACTGTGGAAGAAAACAAAGTAGGCCTATCAAACAACGAAACAATACTCATAATAAAGGCTTATTTTATGAGTTTACACTCATATATTTACGCAAAACTATAAACGTTGAGGATAAAAAGACAAAATTGCATTTTTATTATTTTATAGATTCCTTACTTGTAGTTAGATCAGTAGAAGTCTAACAATAAGCCTCTTTCTAATACTCATCATGTTTTTAAGGTCTGCTGTTTCATACCTTCAAAAATAAATGAATGAAATACATTTTTTGAAAACCATTTATGTTTTCCTGAGGAAATTTACGTTCTTATAATGTTTTACAAACATCATTAAACATAGTTTTTAACAATAAATAAATTGTGAAATTAGCCCGATACATCTCCAGATATAGGTCTCTTGCTGATACAGTATTTAATATGAAAACATAATCATATGTTTCAAGATCAGCTGTTATTTAACAATAAATTAATTGCGGCAATACATTCGGTAGGTTATTCTACCAAAATTAGAATACAAAAACGTTAATATTCATTAACGATACAAAAAATGAAATCGGCCCAATAAATTTCCAGAAATAAGCTTCTTTCTAATATTCAATGAAAGAGCATAATCGCCATGTTTTCAAGAACAGCTGTTTTGAAATATATTGAACAACAAATTAATTACAACAATATATTTGGTAGGTTATTCTGTTTAAGGAAAGTTTTCCTGAGAAGCATTTTTGTAGAATGTTGTACGAACCTACTCAAAAGTAGTTATTTAAAAACACAAAAAATCAACTTGGCCCAATAAATCTCCAGAAAAAGGCTTCTTTCTAATATTTAATATAACAACATAATCATAAAATGTTTTCAAAACAAGCTGTTTTTACACCTTTAACGATAAATGAACTGCCACAGTACATCTGGCACGTTTTCTGTTTAGGGCTTTAACTATGTAGGGCAACTAAAAACAATGATAACGTACCTTGAGCAGTTATCCTACAAACTAATACAGCGGACACCAAGACAACCAACACAGGTATTTCCAACAAATGCGCCATTTCACTTCACAAACTTTACTATTCACTTTATATTAAGTTAACGTTAAAACACTAAAGAACAAAATAGCATTTTCTTGTCGAACAAGACGTACTTTCACAAACACGCCAACGACATTCTCTGTCCTCAGAGTCTCGGCAGACACTAGAAGAAACACGAGTTGGCTCAGTTGGCTGTTGGTTAAGGAGTGGTCACGTGAGTGTGACGTCACTGCTTGCTTCTTGTGGCCGAGGTACTAACGGTACTAACCGAAATGTCCGATCCTTCTCGCCTATGCTAATAGGCAAGTTTGGCACAGTTTAACACCTCCAAGTTGGAATAACTCTTCAAGAAAAGTGAACCGTGGTTATACAAGAACTACATTATCTGGATTTTGTAAAAAAATAATAATATCGTTTAGCGGTTTACGTTTTATTTAGGCTGCTGAAAAACACATCTTATTATTTGTAGAAATTATTTAATAACTCTACATAATAATTTACAAAAGACTCACTCCTAATACATTCCCTACTATTTGAAAGCCAGAAGAGATTAAGTATAATTATTTTGTACAGAAATAACTTGATCAATTCCAATAAAAGCGAGTGTACGTTTTTAAATAAATACGTAAGTACGTTAGTGACAAAATAGCATAACGCATGCTCATGTTAACTATGATTTTAAAAACATATGTTAAGTTATTGAGAACAATAAACCCACTTCAGACATATAAAAGCTGATTTCTCTCATCATCTGTTGTTACTTCAACAAAACCTCGCCTAGATTATACTTTGGGGTTAAGTTAACAAGTTTACAACTTCCGACAAAACAAACTTTATGTAATTGCTGGATGTTTTGTACATGCGTTATAAAACTAATGCAGGCAACAGTATGCTATATGATAGGCTTTGAGGTTAGAAATCGTTCAAAATGTATGTATTTTTACAATCCTTTTTGTTAATTTCATTCTTGACAGCCTAGAAAACAAATTAGGCTTTTAAACATAAGATTATATTTTGAACTACTCCTATCTTGGGCTATTTGTCTCAATTATTGATATTTTAATAGCATCATAGAAGTTTGAGTTTCTGTTAATTTACAAATATAGGTATGCTGTCGATGAAAACAATTTTAAGTGTGAATTTTAAAGTAGTATTTGAAAGGTTTGGGGTTAAAACTATGTATTTAAAAAATTTTAAATGTTTCCTACCATTAAAATGTACCACCTTTGTTTTGTTTCCAAAATTTATTTCAGGACTATTGGTAAAATGTTTATTCTCATGTTGAAAATACCTTACGGCATATACCCAATTATATAGTTTGTTGTTTGTAGGCCAAAGTTGTTTTCTAGGCAGTCAAGAATGAAATAAACAAAAAGGACTGTAAAAATACATAAATTTTCAACTACTCCTAAGCTCAAAACAAGTCATATTGCCCTCATTAGTTCTACAACACATTCAACTTACTATTTTGAAATAAAATTTTTTCTCATGTCTATCAAATTCATCTGCACGTGATTTTTCACGGGATCTTACTAGTTTGATAATATTTCTCTTTTTACTGCATTTGAACATCATAATAATTGTGGTTAGTATTTTAATCCTTCTTGGTCAATTCCTTGTTTGATACCAATATTTGAACAAGAGCTGAATTAACATTTTACTGTAAATATTTATTTGATACATAGGGACGAAGACTTACACAGCACATTATTTGCATATTGCGTCATATATTGGGAAATATAATATAGAATCATAACTCATTCAAGAATAAAAGAAGTGACTTCAAACAAATAAAAAAATATTTGCCTAAAATTTCGAACCATCTAGATATGCGGTAATTGACTAGCCTTCTCTGGTATTAGCCTATAATAAAATCTTTTGCTCCCGACGTCCGATTTTTCATATGTTCCAAAAAGCCCAACCATTATCTGATATGTATCTGTATAAAATCCCTGACTCATTTCGGAAAATTCTCAGTGTTTCACAAAAAATATGTATTCTATTTATGTATTGATAAAATTGTATGATTTTTTTAAAATTTTGTTTGAAATGAAATGTTCTATAAGATGGTACATTTTAAAAATCAGTGTGAATGCAAGTCTGGTGCATGTTATTTACAAAAAAAAGAGAAGATTTTCAAAGAATTTTCGCTTTATTCTTGAATATGACACAAAAAATTCTACACTTTAAAAATCAAAAACCTCAAATTTCATTACATTATATAGAAAAATATCTGTGTTATTAAGTTTTTTTTTTTTTTTTTTTTTTGTAAACTACATTAATAGTTCTGCGGTTGGTCACAGGAAAAATACATAGTAAATATAACAACAATCTCATTGTCTGCACCAACAAACACTTACAAACAAGCAATTTTTGGAGGTTAGATAACATTTCTATTTCCATTTTAATACATCTCAGTCGATACATATTTTATTTTACATATGTTTATTTATTATTCTATCCACAATTGTACTATTATAGCCATTAGCCAAGGCAGTGTTTGATTATTGATACTTCATTATTATAATTTTCTGGATTGAGGGGTATTGTCAAAGTCTATGTACTAAGCTGTTGTAGGCTGCCATTTTATGAGCTGTGGGATGGTACGATGTGGCGTGGATGGTGTGGTTCGTAGCAGTTGGTTTTCGATATATTGATAATAGGCCAGTCATATAGTACATTAAAATCGCAAACTAACGGCTAGTTCTGATTTTTTAATATGTTGATTTTTTAATATACCAGTAGTGTATATCCAAGTTTGCAGCTTCGAAAGACCTGTGCTAACTTCGTAGCACGCGAAAAACCACGAAATTTTCTCACATTTTTAAGTTTTTTCACTATATCTCCTAAACTATGCATTTTTCATTAAACATGTTATTTACGTTTTTAAAGTAGATTAAATTTTCTGCAATTTGAGACCAGAACCAGCTCTGTAGCTCAGATACCAGAACCGAAACCGTCCTCCAAATTTTCAAAACAGTGAAATTTTAAGATTTGGTCAACTTTTGACCCTAAAATCGAGAAAAATACTCATTTTAAGGGGTAAATCATAGGCAAAGATGTTGCAGCGAATGTTATTAGCTTTAATTTAAGCACAAAACGACGTATACTGTTCAAGTACACTGTTCGGTTTTTCCAGAGTCAAGTCCAAAAGTTTAAAAAAGTCCGTCCGTCCGTTTCCGCTTCCAAAGTGAATTTCAATTTAGGGCTAATGTTATTGAAGTGTTTATTTAGTACATTTCCAACTGCCGGTTGTTTCCTTTGTAGAACAATATCGTGTCGTCAACTTATCGGAGGTAAAATATTATTTTACTGGCGTGGTTGTTTTCAACGTAGTTTTAGTAAACATCGGCTAGAATGCTTGATAAAGGGGAGCCCATGGCGAGTCCCTCTTCTTGAATTCGTTGGCCAACGATGACACGTGACAACCTTGTTTTAAATTATTTGTGTTGTGTTAAATTATTTAAATGTTTTGTGTAGTGTTGTTAAATGTGACTCAGTGAACAACTACGTGTGTGTTTGTGACTTGAAAATAGAGTTTTCACTCCGAAACCGGTAGTCCCAACAAAAAAGTAAAGGACAAAAGGACTGTAGAAAGATATTATATAGTCTAACAAATTAGAACAAATTGTTTCAAAGAATGAAATCAGCTGATAATAGCACTGTCTTTGGAGGTATTTAAAGTTTATAGTAAACAGCTGACTATTGGAACAACACTGGAAATCTTCGACAAGCTGATCGATAAAAATATAATTTGATTAAAACTATTTTTGGACCTAAAGTTCAGTTAAATCATTTGTAAATGTAAGGTATACTTTTTACATTGACGTACAGCACATGAGCAATAAGTGCGCAGTTTGTATTTGAAATTTGCTTACCAGTTAATACATTTTCATTTCATCATAAAACCTTTGTGGTTAATTAATGATTGTAATCCTCTCTGGCTAATGTTTTTTTTTTTAGCGGAGTGTACGTTTTGATCAGCTGTTTGATACAGATGTTTTAACAAAAGCTGAATTCGCATTTAGTGTGTTACTGTAAATACGTACGCGGTTTATAAGTTCTAAGAACCTAAAGGCTCACACTCGCACATTATGTAAATATTGCGTCATCTATTAGGAAATATAAGACTCATAATTAATGCAAACGTAAAAGAAAGTGTGTATGAATGTGTGTGTGTTTGTTACCTCTCAAAACTAGAAAATGGCTGCGTTTACTGTATTTTGATAAAACCTTTACCAATGGTAGGCCTAATCTTGGAATTCGAAGAAGTGCTATTTAGGCAATAATTTTATTTTATAAGAAGAAGTTGAAAAGAGAGAAATTCTGGGTTTTCTGGATTCCTGAATACACAATCCGCTGACTGTCAATCAGTTTCTCATGATAAAAATATGGGTAGCCTAATTTTAGTCAGATTGAGTTTAAGCACTCAATAAACATATTGAAAATATATTAACTAAATAATTACGCGTGTGTGTAATATCTTCGTGAAAGGTCGTGTGTAATTTTAAAATATCGTCCATAGTACTGTGTGTGTGTGTTTTTGTGTATGTATTGTGCGTGTTATTGTGTTGACGTGGAATATATTCCTAATATTGTTTTTAAATTTGGACTAGGGTACTTGGACAACGTATTTTTTAATCTCAAGGTGGGTGAAATCCATTATATATTTTTAAATATCATATACCCCACCAAGTAGATAATTCAAATAATTAATTAATCAATTCATTGGCGCAACTGTTTTTTAATATCGATTTTTTAAGAATTTTAAAATGTTTGTAAAATTCTTCACGTTTGTGTCTGTAGTGTCGTGTAATGGCTTTCACTCTGTTTAAGTTTCAAAGTTTATAAATTAGGTAAAATAAATAAATAAAATTCAATTCTTTGACGGAACGGAATAAGAAGAATGATGTTCCAGACTTGAAGATGACGGTATACCGTTGAAACTGGTAGAACATAAGCACAAACAAGGGATGTCGTCATTAAGTTAATATTAACCTAAACTAACAAAAAAGTGTTAAGTTTTGCTCTATCGAAATCCAAAATTCAAAGAACAAAAATGTACGGAACACTCGCAAATTAAATTTTTATAAAATGGATTAACAATAGGTTAAATACTATGAGGTTAAACAAGGTAATAAAACTGATCAGATGTATAACTCAAATAAATCTAGTAGTCCGGTAAAATTAGCCAAAATAAGAGGAAAAAATCCCGAAGTTTTGAAACTTGACATAGTTGCTCATTTGAATGTCTTGTACAGCATACTAAAATTCCCCAAAGTTGGGGGGGGGGGGGTTGTGATCTGGAGGTTTGGGAGACATGAAATGTATTTTTTACCCGTTAAACAACAGTAAAATTTCTTCAAAGAGGTCCTATTCATTTTCTCGTAGTTGCTATAGTTTTGAAGATAGAGTCCGTGGAAAATAGAACAAAATTCAAAAACCTTGGTAACATTTGATAGTGCTAGTAAATAATTAAGTTGTAGTCCTAATGGTTAAATAATTTTTGTTTGTTTGTACTCTTTGTTGAGATAAAGCAGTTTGAAGTTAAATTGTCTGTTTTTGTAACACAGGTAATATTACTAATACATAATAATTGCTTGTTGTAATCTATGACTTGGGTATTTAAACAGATTAATGTAGCTGATTTCAAGGTCAATTTGTACAACTGTACTTAACTCAACGTCATGGAATGATTGACTGACTTGACACTAACTTGTCTTGTCATGATCATAGTTTTTAATGATTTAGGCCTACGCGGTATAATTTTACACAGATTGTGTTGGTGCGAACTAACTTTTAGGTACACTGGCATTGTGTAGCCACATAAATGATTTAAATGTCTATATTCATTTTTACTTTCTTACTATAGTATAGAGAAAGTATGGTGATCGCAAAAAAATCTATGTTGAGATTTTTGTGGAAATATCCGTTTTGGGGCCCCCTGAGTCCAAAAAAGTGGGTTTTACAAAATGTCTGTCTGTATGTATACAATGCTAGAGAGAAAACTATTCGATCGATTTCGAAATAATTTGCACCAGACATGTCAATTAGGCCTGTATAGATTCACGAAAAAGGGTTTTGAAACATTTTGAAAAACAACTCCCTTTTTGGCTAAAAAACCCCCAAAATATCTGTTATTATTTCTTTATAAAAAACGGCTCTAATGATTTTGATAAAATTGGCTTATTTGTAGCCCTTAATGTACCATATCATATGCAAAAAACCGCATCTTTCTAAAAATTCTCGTTTATCTAATAATAATAATAATAATAAGTCAGAAACCCTACAGAAATAAGTCGCTCTTATTTACCAAGTGAAGTACAGACACTTAAAGTGGGAATGTTTGCACGTGGCAGAAACTGTCGTAGAATGCTTAATAGAGATCGGAAAGAAAGACTTAATAAAATAGCGTCATGAGAGCAACCAACCATTTTAGAAAAATCTACGAACTATCAGAACAGTTTTAGAAAATAAGGACAACTATGATAATAGAAAGGCTAACATTCTATGTACACCTAAAGAAAACGCACAGATAAAAGCTAGCAAAATCCTCTGCTATCAAGTTCCATGGATAAAAAAAGCTAAACTAACATATTGTAGCGACTGATGCTGATGTCTAATATTGAATCAAGAAAACGATTGCAGATGTGAAGGTTCCCAAAACACACAAGGAGATGTTTTCAGTAATAATAAAGTGAGTAATAACTTAAATTATAATGAGTAAGGTACCAAAAACCCTAATTATTTTTTAAATTTAATCATACAATATTATAGAGAGAGAATATAACGCTTTGTTTTCAGTTGCGATTTTAGAATTGTTTTGAGGATTTGTGGGAAATCATACGCATTAGGTAAAACAACGTAATAAAGAAAAATACAATCGCGATAAAAACCATTTTTAGATTTTCTACTCATGTAGAATTATTTAAAGTAAAAAAAGTAAATAAAAAGTTTAAATGAAGAATTTAGTTTTATTTACACGAATCGAAGTTATCATTTGTAGAAACTACCGTTAAAACAGAATCATGTAAATTGCATCATATGAAGTAATAAATATAGTCTTAGGCATAAATCAAATATTGTATTGGTGGGGAATTATTTTTGTGTTGCCACATCAATGGTTAGATCAAATTCTAAACCTATTTCTGAAGTATACGAACAGTAATGTTAAAAGATTACCACTTTTATTTGACTGAAGTTTTAACGTACGGAAGTTAACAAGAAATCATAGAAACCTAACCTTATGATTGTTTTTTACAAACGAAAATGATAAACGGACTTTCATTGCCTGAATTAAACTAGTGTTTGCAACGAGTCAAGCATCTATGATCGTTTATTCGAAATTGGATTCGGGCTTTGAATTAGGTATAATAAACCCCTCGGCTTCAAAGCCGTCAATATAAATTCAAATCTATATGCATCCTTGGAAATCACAGGAACAGCTAGTTGAAACTAAAAACGTGATAAGTGAAACGAAACATGTGCACAGACAGTGCACAGACCATTATTCCTTGGCCAAAACAATTGATGACGTTGCGACGATAACAGCCATAGGCGTAACCAGTTATAACATTGTAAAAAATATTTCGCACTTTGTTTACATTAAAATACGCTCTTAATAGTAACTTGTTTTGAACACCTATGCAAATGTCAAGCAACAATAAATTTTCAGTATATTACTGACATTGTCTTTGATCGAATTGGGCACTGGCACTTTATTTTATATGGGGTAAACCCAGGAGAGTTGCCGCGTCCGGTATAGACGCCGCACCCCTGTTAGTTTCGACAGCAGCCTCCAGAATGCGTCCGGCTCCGTTCGCTTTAAAGAAGCAGTGCCCAGTGAGACGTGTTGTCTTTGAGTTTTCGTTGCTGTTGTTTTTGTATTAGTTTTATACTTGATTAAATGAGGTGAGTAAATTTTTTACCCTAGAAATATATTTTACCTATCCTAACTTTGTAACTGTTACGAAACCTTTTAATGGATTAGAGTTTTTAAGGTTTACTTCACTATAGCTACATTTTCTGACCAGCCTCGCCATTTTGGCTCCCTAGACAAGAGAGCTATTCGGTGCGGCATCTAACCCTGACAGAATGGGATAGATGCCGCGATGAAATCCGGTATACAAGCCACACCTTTTTTCATAAGGGACATACGCCGCACAATGAATGTTTTGATTAATATGGCTTGTAACAGAATTATTTGGGTAGTAAATTTTGTTTGTATCAAATTTAATTTTTTTATTTCAAATTGTAAACATTTATAGTTTAGTTTTTTCGCCGATTACAAAAGGCATGTAGGCTTAAACATTTTATTTTATTTTTAGGATTGCTTAAGATGCCAACTTTTTATACAAGCCAAAGTTGTTAGCAAAATTACTACTGGGGAAAAGGACGAAACAGTCAGCATAGTAGGGTGTTGCTCTGCGGAGGGTAGGTTTCTACCACCTGTAATTATCTACAAAGGAAAAAACTTGAAACCAGAGTTTCAAGATGGCCTTCCTCCAGGGTCAACTGTTTTCATGAACCCAAAATCAGCCTACATAAATTCTGAAATATTTTTCAACTGGTTTGGTTTAGGGATCAATTTTTGCCCCGCAGACCTCCTGGACATACAATTCTTATTCTTGATGGACATGTATCACATTGTTCTTCTATTTCACTTCTTGAGCTCGCTGAACAAAACGAAGTTTCGTTGCTCTGTTTGCCTCCACACACGACACACGATTTGCAGCCGCTTGACGTTAGTTTTTTCAAATATTTTAAAAGCCATTTCTACAGTGCCACCAATAGGTGGGTAGAGCAACACATTGGACGCAAACTAACTTGCTACCAAGCTGGGCCTTTGATTTGCGAGGGTTGGGAAAATCTGCTTCTGTTGGAAATGGAACAAGTGGGTTCAAGAACTGCGGCATTTCTCCCTTCAACAAAGTCGCCCTTCCTGATCACGTTTTTACAATTTCTGACAACATGGAACAAGACTCAAACCAGCAACCTAACATCCAACCAGCAATCACGCCTCCTCTTCTAATTACTGGTCTAACAGATGATCCTCAGCCTGGGTGTAGTAAAGACAGCGTACGTAAAAAAGAAACATCTACAAAGTTTTTGAAACCAATTTCCCCAATACCAGTAATTAACAAAAAAGACTTCCACAGAGGAAGAACAAGGAAAGGGCGGTCATACTGACGTCTGCAGAAAATATAAATGATCTCCAAAATAAATTAAAAGAGAAAGGGGGGAAAGAGTTGAAGAAACAGCAAAAACTTGTTACCAAGCCCAAAACTAAAAAAAGAACTTTGAAAAAGAAAGTTGATTTCAGTTCTTCTGAATCAGAAGAAGATATTATTTTTGAAGACGACGAAGATGAACCTCTTCCGAAGAAAAAAAAAACAAAGGAAAATAAAAAGGGATCATTGGATTCATGTAAAGAGTGTAAAGAATTCTACCATGAACAAAAAAGAAGGTGTGACTGGTTGTGTTGTGCAATCTGCAAATCGTGGGTCCACAAAGATTGTACCATTTTTGATACTTTTTGCGTGGACTGTGGTCGAAAAAATCGAAAAAAGGAAACAATGTAAAAATGTAAATATGTTATAATTCGAGCTATAATAAATGTCTTGTTCATAAATATATACTGTTTGTTTAACTTAACGTCCTAAATAAATAAGTTTAAGACAATTTTACTACATGCGGCATAACACCCTTATGGGTGCGGCATATCACCCGCGCAACATACGGGAAAGTTGCCGCTTTGTAGTAATTTACAAAAACAATTTTAAAACCCAAACTGTGTTTTATGAATTGCTTATGCTTATTGTGTATGTTAAAACATGTTGCTATGAACTTTACTAAGTGCTTAATTTAGTTTTACGTACATTGTGGGACTGTGAAATTTAGTTTTAGAAAATGTGTGGCATCTCTCCCGGAACTACCCTACTGCTGTGTAGTGTATCAAAGTATAGTGTTCTAGAGGCAGCACACAGAGTTTTCGTCCGCCACGGATTATCGCCATCATATCAACTGTGGTGCGAAGGAGAATATTAGAGCATACACATTTTTACACATTGGCCGGAAAAATAAACGATCGGATTATTTACTTCTGACGGTAGCTGTGCAGCCGCTCGCTGCCACTACAATCGATGGATTTTCCACCGTCTCCGAAGAAACAGTGGCGAACGTGACCAAATGCATTCCAGTTGTCCTTATTTTAGTATTTTTTTCGTAGAATACTATCCTTCAGCCGCGTGTGCAGATCGTGTGCATTCTTAAATAATTGAAAAATGTTTCTTCTAGTTCCTCAAATCAGGAAACACAGTGTAGAATGCTCCAAAATCTTTTCTTCTCTTATTTATTGATTGGATGAACCCAAATAACTATATTTTTTGCTTCCTTTCAATTGGCGATGGAATAAAAATAAAGCGATATTGTAACCGGATGTTGTAACTCCCCTCCCCCCCATATGGTCGTCCTGGTTACGCCTAATAACAGCCGTGTTTTCAGTTGGTCAAGTTGGTTGGTCAGAACCAACTACAACTTATGTAATCATAAGTCGCGAATTAAAGCTTATTCATTGTGCAGAAGTGTACTTTAATTTATCGAGTGTTGAATTAAAACACTTGAATCTTTGTTACAGTTTACATAATACGTAGTAAACCTCCTTGAAAAATCACAGGCGGATTAATTAGATACACATCAGAAATACATCATTTATACAAAAATAAACGGTATCAGTTAACTGACACAAACTTTTTCCCAACTTACTGTAGTCAAAATAATATTGTTTTCAATCATTTTATGTATTACTTTTTAGAACAAAACAAAAAAATAATATTCTACCTACGTCAATCGTATAAAAAAATTATTGTTCTAGGCGGGATTCGATCGCGCGACCTTTGAATTACTGGCCGTGATCGCTACCATGGTGCTACCCCGTGCGGCCGCCGCCGCGATGCTAGATTGACAACATCAACTTGTTTATTTTTAAACATTTCCCCATAATTATAAAACGCCGAAGTTTTGATAAAAGCGGGTGGTGTCATTTTGTTTGGCATCTGAAGCACTATAAATACTGAAAATTTGATCAAAATCGTTAGAGCCGTTTTTGAGAAATTTGCATTTTTGTCGTTTTTTATGGGTTTTTAGGGGTAAATTACCCTTAAAAATTAAAAATTCCAAAAAATGAAAAAAACGCCTGGAGATATTAGGGTTTAGTACCTACACACCAAATTTCATGAAAATCGGACCAATAGTGTCCTCTCTGGTCGTGTATACATACTGACAGACTGACAGACAGACACCACTCTAAAAACACTTTTTTGGGTTCAGGGAGCACCAAAACAAAAATTCCACTAAAAATATTTTTGGGTTCAGGGAGCACCAACACAGATAATTGCACTAAACCATTTTTGGGGGTTCTGGGAGCACCAAAACAGATAATTCAACTGAAAATTCAAATTCGAACATTTTTACGAAAACAATACTTTCTCCATATACTACGTATAGGCTGGAGAAAGTAAAAGTATTTAAAAACAACAGACTTTATCCTAGGCCTATAACTATGCTGACGGGGATTTTTAACTCGGTAAATGTGTACAATTATAACGGTTATAAAACTGTAGGCCTATTTGTTAAAAATGTTTATTTATATACATTATTATATATCTAAATAAAGATAAAAATATTATATTTTAATTGCTTTTTGTTTCATAATGATAGATCGAATGATTAGAATTACTAATACAATGTTATAATGAAGAAATTAATAATGGAATATATTTATATGACATACGAAGATGTACGAATGTTGCCGAAGTTAAACAAAGGAGTAGACTATCTGTTCTTTAAATTTGTATAAACGAATATTTTGAAGATAAAAGGTTGTATTTATATACAGTTTATAACCTCAAAGCGAATATTATAACGTATTATAGCATACATTAGTTCCATAGCTCATATTAAAATAATAAACTTCGTAAGAAATTATAATGATTGAAGTTGTAAACATAACCCCAAATTTTAATCTATACTGGGTTTGTTTAAGTGTTACTGATGATGGATGAAATCAACTGTTATAT
>JAGFPH010000052.1:216077-276441 GCA_018207615.1 Philaenus spumarius
TATTAAGGTTATTTCATTTAATCCGGACTTCAATTAATTATCCGGACGACTTAGAGCCCCAATTAATCTGGATTAATGAGGTTTTACTGCATAAAGGTTCAATAAACTATACTATAACAATTAAAATTCAACAATGCTGGAAAGGTTTTGGTTTCTTAGGTGATGAATGAATTTAAATAAAAACCGTACTGGTTAAATTTTTTGTGTACATAGCTTGTATTAAAATTTTTGTAAGCATGGCACCACGTAGAGTGTCAATGCAAACCACATTGGCTGCTATAAAGGCCCTAAATGAACCAAAAGGGGCAACTTTGAAAACAATTACGGATTATATCAATAGGAATGGTCAAATAATTGATAGGGCTTTACTTCGAAGAGCAGTGGACGATTGCGTCACTAAAGGCCTTGTAAAAGTATCTGGTGGTAAATACATAACAGATGGAAAATTTACTGAAGCCAGAAGGCGTAGACGGAGGACAAGCCGTTCCAAGCGTAGACGGAGAAGAAGCCGTTCTAGGCGAGGAAGTAGGCGACATTCTAGGCATCACGGAGGGAGTTCCGAATTAAGTGATAACATCGATTCTGCTCGTCGAAGAAGGCGAGGCAGAAGCCATTCTAGACGTAGAAGGCGACACATAAGGAGGCGCCCTGTTACTGTGACCAATAGCCCTGGTACTGTGGCCAATGATAGACCTGAGGCTGTGACCAATAGCCCTGATTCTGTGGATAATAGCCCTGAAACTGCGGCCAATAGCCATGATACTGTGGCCAATAGCCCTGATAACAAATAAACACCAGACTGTCAGTTGATTGGCCAATTAGATTCAGCATACGATAATTAATTTGGTTCTTTGTAATAATGTTGCAATAAAATGTATTAAATTCCCTTGTTTATAATACTGTATATTAGTTATTTTTCTAATCTTTAAATTTGTTCATATGTCTAGTAACTTAAGCTTGGTATTTTTCATTTTAAAGCATAAATACTTTTGATGAATATGTTTTAATTCCTATGACCTAACCAATAATATCTTATTTATGCCTAATCTTATTTGTACATAATTTCTCTATCTGTTGACTTTATTTGAACCAAGTATATTATTTATTTTTGTATATTATTGATTTGGTTGTATCGAAGCCATAAGTAGCACGTTCATACCACATCAGCGTCTCCTTTAATAGTTCCTTATTTAATATTTTTAAATGACATCAGATTGTTGGAATTGTGACGTATATTAGTTTTAATTCTGGTTCAAATAAGTTTAAGGCAAGAATTTTATTAAAGGAATATTAATCTTAAAATACAAAAGTGGGTAATTGTTTACTATACTACTTCGTCAGAAGCAAATCTTTTTGTATTGAGATATGTTTCGTATTTATGTATTGTAACGATGAACTAACACGAATAAAGGCCCGGAAAAATAAATTCACCGTAAAAAATGAAGGAAAAAAAGCCTGAAGTTCTAACTTACAGCGTGGCTTTTTACTTTCTCCACCCTATACGTAGTATATGGAGAAAGTATTGTTTTCGTAAAAATGATCGATTTTGAATTTTCAGTTGAATTATCTGTTTTGGTGCTCCCAGAACCCCAAAAAATGGTTTAGTGCAATTATCTGTGTTGGTGCTCCCTGAACCCAAAAATATTTTTAGTGGAATTTTTTGTTTTGGTGCTCCCTGAACCCAAAAAAGTGTTTTTAGAGTGGTGTCTGTCTGTCACTCTGTCAGTATGTATACACGACCAGAGAGGACACTATTGGTCCGATTTTCATGAAATTTGGTATGTAGGTACTAAACCCTAATATCTCCAGGCGTTTTTTTCATTTTTTGGAATTTTTAATTTTTAAGGGTAATTTACCCCTAAAAACCCATAAAAACCGACAAAAATGCAAATTTCTCAAAAACGGCTCTAACGATTTTGATCAAATTTTCAGTATTTATAGTGCTTAAGATGCCAAACAAAATGACTTCACCCGCTTTTATCAAAACTTCGGCGTTTTATAACTATGGGGAAATGTTTAAAAATAAACAAGTTTATGTTGTCAATCTAGCAACGCGGCGGCGGCCGCACGGGGTAGCACCATGGTAGCAATCACGGCCAGTAATTCAAAGGTCGCGCGATCGAATCCCGCCTAGGACAATATTTTTTTTATACGATTGACGTAGGTAGAATATTATTTTTTTGTTTTGTTCTAAAAAGTAATAAATAAAATGATTGAAAACAATATTATTTTGACTACAGTAAGTTGGGAGAAAGTTTGTGTCAGTTAACTGATACCGTTTATTTTAGTAGTCAAGCAAAGGAAGTAGGCCTAATAGGAAACAACCCTTATCGCTAATGGACTTAAATCGACAAATAAACATGTTTGAAGAGTCGTATAGATAAACAAATGACGAGTATTAAAGTAAGTTACTCATTCGTATTTCTTTTTCCGTGCCTTTAATTGTGTTAATTAATTGTTACAATATATAAATATATAAAATAGTTCATGTATATGGACTTCGTGTAAAAAATGATGGCAGTACCACTAATTTTCCAAGTTGATCTGTTTGAAAGTCTTGTTTTCCTTTAGTGTCTTTTAAATGAAAATGGTTACCTGCCCTAAGCCTTTTTTAATGTTATCTTATACAATTAAATCTTTCCGTATCTATTTTGTCGTACAATACAACTAAACACTGACTAAATAAAGCACCATAACGAAAAAAATAGATATTTTCTCCTTCTCTCTCCATAACTATGCAAACATGAAGACTGACCGCAGATACATTTTTGTAAAAGGAAGTTTCGTTGTGTCTTTATTAAGACATCCCATCACATTGTGAAATGTCTATTAGATATCCATCTTCAGGGCCGGTGCAAGGGGTTTTTCCTGAACATGCGGGAGTAATTTTTGGCGCCCCCATCTATTTACAACAACAACCCCCGCCCCTATTTATACATCTCCTTCTTGCAATAAAAAATAGGTACATTATCAAATGTATACCAATTGAAATTATTAAATTATATAAAATCAAATTAAAATATGAAATCGAGCAACAATTTAAAAAATAAAAGTAAATATAAAATATTTTCTACAGGGTGTCTTGCAACCATATGAACAAACTTTATCATGTTATTCAGCATGTCAAAAGAAACAAAAAATGTAATGTAACATGTGTCTTATCTCATTCCGTTTTCGGTCTGTCTGTATGTGTTTTTACAATATACTTAATATTTTTAGAAGTAGAAAAGATATTGAGCTCAAACTTTGTACACCTATTTCTTGCGTAACCTTGTATCACTGTACGAAAAATTAGAACAATATTTTAAATATTTTCAAAATGGCGGACGTTTATAATTTTTAATGTCAAATATCTCAAAAACCGCTAACTTGACAAAAAAGTTTACTTTTTTAATGACATACTCAATGGCTTTTTATTTTGTCTGTAGCTCAAAGGACAACAGAGATATTGACCAAAAAAAGGGAAAATGTATTTCTTGGTAGTTGTTAATAATACCCAGAATTACTATAGAAACAAAATATTTTTAAATTATTTTGAGCTAAAATAATAAGTTATTTGCATAATGTTCCGAGCACTTTCTGAGCTGATTCCACTAGCAAAAAAACGAAAAAAGTTAATTTATTTATAGGTCTGGAAATGCTTCGTTAGATAGTTACAGCTGGCGAAAGATTTCACCCGTGTTTCAGATTACTCACAGAAACGAATCACTATTGAAATATGTAAGGTGTAAAATTTAATTTAATTTACGTAAAATGAGCATATAAATTTAATAAAATAGGCCCCAGTGCTGTAACTGCAGTAATTGTTAACAATATTTGACCCAAAACGCAAAATTCGGCCTAAAAAAATGTTTTCTGTAGGGTTTTAGTACTTTTTTTGTTGTTCTGTACTGGTTCCCAAATATTTTGATATTCAAAGATTGTAAATAATTCACTATTGATAAACAATTAATACTTTTATTTGTAAACATGATCACATTGTTGTTATTTCTCATTCAATTTTCATAGTTAAGCTACCGTTACATTTGTATTTAAAAGTTGGATATTTTATAATTCATTAATTTATTTTTAAAGATTTGCTTTTCCTAGATATATAAATTTAATTTTTTGTTTTTTATTGGCCTATTTTACACAAATATCTTCAGAAATAAATTCTCTACAAGATATAATGCGTTTGAGGGTTTATACCTATTTCACAAAGTTAATGTACTAAAGCCCTACAGAAAACATTTTTTTTTTTTTTTGAGACCGAATTTTGCGTTTTGGATTAAATATTGTAAACATTACTGCAGTTACAGCACTGGGACGTATTTTATGAAATTTATCTGCTCATTTTACGTAAATTAAATTACATTTTATACCCTAATTAACGCCCTACATATTTTAATTGTGAGTAACCTGAAACACGGGTGAAATCTTTCACCAGCTGTAACTCTCAAACAAAAAATTTCCATACCTATGAATATATGAACTTTTTTCATTATTTTTACCAGTAGAATCAGTTCAGAAAGTACTCGGAACGTTATCCAAATAACTTTAAAATATTTTGTTTCTAGAGTAATTCTGGGTATTGTTGACAACTACCAAGAAATACATTTTCCCTTTCTTTGGTCAATATCTCTGTTGTCCTTTGAGCTACAGATAAAATAAAAAAAACCATTGAGTTTGTCATTAAAAAAGTAAATTTTTTTGTCTTTTGTAATTTTTTTGTTAAGTTAGCGGTTTTTAAGATATTTGACATTAAAAGTTCTAAACGGTCGCCATTTTGAAAATAATTAAAATAATGTTCTAATTTTTCGTACAGTGATAAAAGGTTACGCAACAAATATGTGTACAAAGTTTGAGCTCAATATCTTTTCTACTTCCAAAAATATTAAGTATTTTGTAAAAAAACACATACCGACAGACAGACCGAAAACGGAATGAGATAGGACACATGTTAAAATACATTTTTTGTTTCTTTTGACACGCTGAATAACGTGATAAAGTTTGTTCATATGGTCAAATATATATATATATATATATATACATAGCATCGGTCTTTTTGACTTAAATAAATGTACGATAAAATGGCTTAAAATGGTCTGTATGACTTAAAATGTTAAGTGGGGGGGGGGGGGGGGGGTGGAGTACTGAAAACACCAAATTAATCATATTACAATATTTATTTTACATAATTTTAACATCAAAAGGTAACATTGTAAGGATAACATTACAATATCTCAAATCATTTTGGTAACATCATGACAACGTGGTAAAAGTAAAGGGTTAGGTACAGTTGTCAATAAGATAAGGTAACATCGGTAATTCAGTAACATTGTAAGATCGAGGTTAATATTAAGTTTTTACATTAATATCACACTCACATACAAGAAAGAAGTTAGTATAAAATGTACGGCGGTCCCGTCTTTAAGGGGGCGAATTTTTCACTGGAATCAAAGGGCGCCGATTTCGAAAGGATGACGCCCTATACAATACTGTTGTATCTGTACCTGATCTTGTCTATCCATAAAAAGGCGCCAAAAGAAATAGGGCGTTTTCGCGTTTCTTTAATTCCCGAAAAGGGCGGTCGCATCTTTAAGAGGGCGAGTTTTTCACTGAAACCAAAGGGCGCCGATTTCGAAAGGATGGCGCCTTAAACTGATGTATGTGGTCTTTCTTGTTCGTAAAGAGGCGCCAAAAACAAATATGGCATTTATTTTAATTCCCGAAAAGGGCGGTCGCGTCTTTAGGAGGGGAGCGAATTTTTCACTGTAACTAAAGGGGGCCGACTCTGAAAGGATGGTGCCCTATATAGCGGTGTAGATTGTCTGTCCCTAAAAAAGCGCTAAACCGAAATAGAGAGTTTCTTTTAAAACCCGTAAAGAGCGGCCACGTCTTAAGGCAAACATTTTTCGGTGCAAAAAAAAATTTTCGGAAAATTTTGAAGGCGCCTTGGTCTTGAACTTTTTACCGGCGCGCCGGCGCCCCCTCCCTGGCAGAGCCCCATGCGTCCGCATGTTCCGCATGGCAATGAATACTTAACACTATAAGAAGCGAAACCTTATGCACTAAAAGGGAACAGTAGTTGGTAGTTTACCAAAAATTCACTCCGAGCGCCACCAGTCTTTTTGCGGGCTGCCGAGACAGAGAGTGAGGAATGAATTGGAAGGTTTTTAATTTCGATGCACCAGCCGAGCGGCGAATATATCTGTCTCTCTCGCCAACACACACGAACAACTTTCTCTTTCACCCCCAACTGGTCCAACCCCAGTAGATAATATCGAAGTGTCAAAATTCTGTAGGACTATATAGCTCCAAGTTGGATTTTGCCCCATAAGGATTAAATAGGCCGACAGATATAATTTAAGCCAAAAATAAAGTAATTCCGACTGCTTCCGCTTTGCATTTAACAAAGATCCAATATTGCGATAAGGCTGCACAGACTCTTGAAATTGTCCATAATGGAAACAATATATTTAACGTAAAAAACAATGATTAATGAAAGTTAAAATATTATGAGATTAATAAAAAAATAATTGTCTAAAATAAAGCAAACTCAACATCTCAGTTTGTGCTAATATAAAAACCGTATTTTTGTAAACTATTATTGGTTCTAAAAAAATACTCAAATCATCAAGTTGAAAGCACAATGATTTATTTTTATAATTTCAATTATGACTGAAAAAACAAAATTACAATTACACAACTGCAAATTTAATGTCTATGTCAAACAAATTACACATTTCTACTAAACTACAATATAACCCACTGTTATTCAGAAAATGTTATAAATGTTTATGGACATGATCGTTAAAATTCTTTTTAAAATACAAATTACACACATGCATATTTCAGTAGGCAAAACAAAGACATTCTATATTTACATTTAATTAAATACGAAATAAATCAATGAATACAACTTTAAAATATATACATTTTGAAAGTTTATAAATCATTGTAAATAGAAAGTAAGAAAGGCAATTTATATCTACAGCAAATTACATGCAAAACAAAAAATAATTTCTGCTTTAAAATACTTACATTAGTAAAAGTTACTTGTCATTGCCAAAAGAAAGGCAATCTACGTTTACAGCAAATTACGTACAAAAAAACCCAATAATTGCAGCTTTAAAATATTTTACATTACTATTTACATTACTAAAAGGTAAACATTATTGGCAGAAGAAAGGCAATCTATATTTACAGCATATTACATAAAAACCAAAAAAAATATTACTTCTCTTTAACATATACATTTGTAAAAGTTAAATATTATTCGCAAAAGAAAGGCAATCTATATTTACATACTTTCTCCCCGTATCTGATAACGTCTTTTACGTACTATGTGTATGGTTAGTTCATATCTTAAAGGAAAAATGTATAGTTAAAAACAGCATGTTTGTGAGAACAAGAAAAATTCCCCTTAAGGTTGCGTTCTATACAACCCATTGTTGTGCCGAATTAACATGGGCTCTTATGGAATAATAATGCGCGCGGACGTTTAAGTGGTCAAAAGTACTCCTTTTCCTAAGTGGTCAAAACTATGGTTCAGTATAGCTTTTGTTTTAGAAAGAAGAAAATTTCCCTGAACAAACCCAGACAGTCTCAAATATATATAAGCTGTGAAATATTAAAACTTTTTTTTCGGGAATAGACAAACCAGTAATAAGAAACAGTTGAAAATATTAACTCGCTGAATATATTTTAGAAATAATATAGGCCTATACCTAAATAAAATTATCATTTAATTTAGCTATGTTAGCTTTTAGCCGATTTATAATTACGCCTACTATGATTTTAAACGCATTGTTATATTTTAGCCTTAATCCAATTATATTTTACTTATAATAGATGATTGTAAGGCTACACTGGATAAACCATTACAAACCAATATTTTTTTAACTTTTGATTTGTTTAAACATTGTTAAGTAAATAAAAAGTATAAAATATTAACCCAGTCGGTGTAGGTTACAACTAACAGTAATTTGCAATACGGTTGATTTTGTTTTTATAAGTACCTTAAAGTATGTATATTAACATAAAAAAAGTTTACCAGTCTATCGATTTCCCAAAGTCGAAAAAAATCGATTATCATTTTTTCTCCGATTATCCTTAATATTTCGAGCTGGGATGCAGATAGAGAAAAATAAAAAATACCACCGTGTAGGGGAGGTATTTTTCAATAAAAAAGGTCATGTGTATTTATTTCGTCCGAGCAATGGTTTGTCTGGAAAAAATCGATAATGCAGGTATGTATTTTTCCGAAAGAAAAACAACCAAAGCCATCCGTCAGGGTGAACATAATGTGTCAACCCAAAAATCCCAAACATTGGAAATTAGCACGAGTGAAAGTGACGGGGTATGATGGGGTGGGGTGTGTCAACGATCCAAACTCCAAGTTGGGGAGAAATGTACAGTCCGAGTCTGGGAAAGAAGTACAGTCCACCGCGTTGACGCTAGCGAAACCTGTTTTAGTATCAGTGAACTAGAAAATCTTAGGACTCAAAAGCGTCGCCCTGAAAAGCACTACGGTTTCGCTTCTTATAAATGTTAAGTATTCATTGCGCATGGTCCTTGCGCCGGCCCTGTCCATCTTCTCCATGACAAAACATAAGCGGATATTGTAGTGCATCATAAGATCGACGAAGTTCACTGATACGTTGTAGTTTATTATCGTGGCTTTGAACGACAATATCCCGCTTTACGAACTGCTGTCCAACTATTACTAAAGCTTTCTCATTAGATATGGGAGCACTATAACAACCTATATGAGCATTGGTAGGCTTTCTGTCTACGTGAATCACTATTTGAAAATATTCACAATTCTCTAGTACGGTAAGATCTATAGCAGTTTATAAATCTCTAATGTACTTATTTTTTCCCTACGAAGCATATCTTGCAGCTGTTTAACTAACAATAGTTTGACTTCTGGTAGTTATAGCACCAAAGTCTACTTTTTCATCTTTACCAGCAAAATACATTTGCAAAAGTTTAGCCTCTTCTTTGAAATACGTCTTCCATATAAATGGTATACTTGGTTTTGCACTTTAAAAGTTGGCATAAAACCATCTTTAACAATTTGTTTAGCACCAAAAGATGTCATCTGAAAGCAACCATTATGCGAAAGTCTAATGCGATTATTGAAGTGGCCTTGCTCAGGGTGATCACCAATAAGTAAATTATATAATGATTCTTCTGGTGGAGGTTGTAAAGTTGCGAGCGGTACGTTACCTGAATTGCAGCACATACCAGGTGTCTCGCCTTTTCATGGCAAACGGAAATTTTTCACTCATAATACCAATGACATTTTTCTGCAAGCCAACCCCGTTAGAATCTTCTATACACATAATCATGTTATGTTTTCTTTTTAATAAAGGTGTAGGATTAATAACCCCAAAACTAATGTATTAAACATTGTTAAATGTTCAAATCAAATTATTTCATATTTTGAACAGCAGTTATAATAACCAGCAAGGCTCAGGTCTACACTTTAAAAACCTAACCTAAAAGTTAGAAATACAAAAATAATTCCTTCAATGTTGGAAATATTTTTTTGAATAATTAAGTTAGATAAATGTATTTTCTAAATTTTCTTTCGTCTTTTATTTCACGAAAGTGAATTATCACATGTCTTTATTGTATTTTGAATTAATTTGTTATTTCTTTTTCACTGGTGGCCCGTCAATCATTTTCGTCACGTTATGTGGACTGAATAAATTAAATCAAAATTAAAAAACAAAGAATTCAGAGTGAAGAGCGTCTTCTTTTGATTATCTGCTAAAACAAAACACTGGTAAATCACAGACTTAGCTAGACGTTGCAGATCGCCTAGATATGTCTTTAACCCTTAAGAACTCGCGCAGTATGTCGTCACACTAGAACTCGCGCGCGGTGCTTTAGACCGCACTGTATTAGTCAGGTGCTAGGACAAAATAATTACGTTATTAATTGCATTTTATAATATAATTTAAAGTATTAAAGAACTTATTTACATATAAAATAAACTAACAATTTGCCACCAACTAAACTAAAAATTTTGCATGTCTCACCTCCCTAACTAACTGGTAAAGGAAAAGAGGGAATAGAGAAGTTTGCTCAAGGTCAAATATTCAAAATTCATAAATATCTAAAGGTGCGGTCGAAAAGACAGCGCTGTGAGTTCTCAAGGGTTAATATGCAAATCCATAGATCGGGATAATTTTAATCAGCTTAGGTTTTTAAATGTATTTTTTAAATTAATGAGTGCCAAATTTCAGCTCCCTAGCTTTAAGGAAGGGATATTAATTAATAATTATTGATTTTAGGGGTTACTATCACATTTTCACCTATTAGCAGAACATAACAAAATGTAAAACTGGGTTATTTTTTATAAGTATCTTGAAATAAATATATGTACAAAATATGTGCTCTCTACCTTTAAGGAAAATATAAAAATGTATATTTATTGTTTTTAGAGGTTGTTTCAACCTTTTTGTCTCTAGCCCCTATGACAAATGCGTGTACCAAATTTCACGTTCCTAAGCGGTAGGGTTTTTGGGATATATAACTAACAATATTTATGGTTTTAGGAGTGTTTAACCCTTAAAGGCCAAATATTTAAAAATCCTTTCTTAGTGCGCCTCTAACGCCTATGAGCAATATTTGTACCAAATTTCACGTCCCTAGGTGATCAGGTTTTATTTTTATTTATTTATTTATTTTTATTTAAATTAAATTTATTTTTATTTTATTTTTTTACACAATTTTCTAAGATGTATGAGTCTACTTAAAATTTACGAAATCGATTTGAAAGCAATTTTTAGGTCAAGCACTTTGAAATAAACATTTTTTGTCTCTTGAAATTTTTTCTAAAAACTTTCTTTTCGAGATATTAGCAACTTTATGTCGATTTATTTCAACACGTTTAGGCCGTCATTTTGTTTAGGGTTGTCCGATTTTTATTTTCTTTATGTCATTTTCCTAGTCTTAAATATACCTTTAAAATGAGGTATCACATGCCAATACTTCCCGTTTAAAAATTTTGAGTTGCTCCCAAAATCCCCCATTTTTAGGGGACACTCAAAATTTCCGATTGCTTCAAAAGATACTTTGGTCTAAGTTAGTATCGTTCCCCAAAGGATATTTGTTTGTTTTAACAAACACAAAAGTTAAAGGGGGAGGGTGGGACTTTTAAGACACCTGGTATATATATATTACATAATATGCAGGGAGCACACAGTTTACTTACTAGTTCGAATTATATTGTACTAGCTGAATACCCGTGCTTCGTTACAGGATTTTTTAACTTTTTACACCACTATGTTACATAATTTTAATATTTTTCTCTCATTTTCATTCATTTTTTATTTCACGGAATATTGTTTATTACATATATTGTATTTTTAATTAAGTTTTATTGTTGCTCAATCTATGTATCCTATTTAGGCTTACCTACATGATTAGCTATGCAAAAAGCACAAAAGCAAAGTTTGAGGTATATTTCACGTCAATGAGTACATTTTATCTAAAATATTTTCCAAGCACGATATTTTACAACTTAGATGCAAAAGTTTTTCCGGTTTCTAGAACTTTCTGGAACATTGTAGTACATTGTCGAATCTTCTGGAATAGTGTATAACATTCTGGTCAGTCTCGACCACTTCGGCACTCTGTTCCTAGCTGCTTCACGTGCTTTCCATAAGAAGACCGTTGGTGTGATACGCTTTGTTTATGCCCATCTCCTAACCCAGCAGTTCCAAACCAAAACCTTCTCCATGCATACCATACCATATAACACCCATGAGGTTGCGGAGTTATAGTGGCACGCCATGGACAAACCAAGCTTACGTGTATTGATTGTGAGCTTGTACCCGTGGCTTCGATCACAAAACAAGAAAAAGTAAATGAATATCGGGTACAATAGTTGTGTTTTAAATCTGATAAAAGATCTGAATTTCCTGGCACAAAAAAGTGTAAAGAATAAATCAAAGAATTAAACTGTACACTTGTAAATTATCATTGTAAATTTCATAAAAGTATTTGATAGCTTTACTTTAATTATAAAATGAGGTGGATCAAATGAAACCTCTCGGCGATAAAGGACATACAAAAAATGACCGTTGGACAGAAATCGCGGGAATTGCAAAATTTCCTTACTGGCACACTATTTTTAACCTAAGCTCAAAACCACTTTGCTATTTCAACGAGCGAGATCTACTGTTCACAGAACTACAGTACTAGTATTTATAGTTTTACTCGTATTTTTTCAATTTTCAATCTTAGACGCAAGTAATCGAAATGCTACTGCATTAATCTTCCAATTTACCACTTATGAAACAAATCTGTCACACAACAGCTCGTTAGATTCATGAGAAGAATAACAATTTATTTTGTATATGTATCTTGTAACAAATAAATGTATAAAATGTCAGCTCTCTAGCTTTAAAGAAAGTCTAACAATTAATTAATATTTATTGTTTTAGGGGGTGTTACTACATTTCCACAGCAGAACGTGACAAATTGTAAAACTGGTTTATTTTTTATATGTACCTTGTAAGAAATAAATGTACAAACTATCACCTCTTTAGCTTTAAGGAAAGTATAAAAATTTATATTTATTGTTTTTGGGGTTGTTCTTAAATTTTTACCCCTAGCAGCATGTAACCAAATGTAAAACTGGTTTACTTTTTGTATGATTGTACCTTGTAAGAAATAAATGTACCACATTTCAGTTCTCTAGCTTTAAGGAAATAATAAAAATTTATATTTATTTGTTTTAGGGGTTCTTATCATATTTTCACCCCTTAGCAGCACGAAACAAAATGTAAAACTGATTTATTTATATATATATATATATGTTGTAAGAAATAAATGTACAAAATATGAGCTCTATAGCTTTAAGGAAATTATAAAATTTTATATTTATTGTTTTTAGGGGTTGTTATTAAATTTCCACCCCTGTCAGCATGTAAAGAAATGTAAAACTGGTTTACTTTATATAATATGTACGTTGTAAGAAATAAATATACCATGTTTCAGCTCTCTAGTTTTAATGAAAGAATAAAAAGAAATTTGTATTGTTTTTGGGTTAATATCACATTTTCACCCCTTGGCAGCACGAACCAAAGTGTAAAACTGGTTTATTTTTTATATGTAAATAAATGTACACAATTTCAGCTCTATAAATGTACAAAATAAGGAAAGTATAACACTAAATATTTATTGTTTTCAGGGGTTGTAACACATTTTCACCCCTTAGCAGTACGTAATAAAATGTAAAACTGGTTTCTATATATGTATCTTGTAAAAAATAAATGTATAAAATTTCAGCTTTCTAGCTTTAAAAAAAGTACAACAAACAATATTTTATTGCTTTAGGGGTTATTTCAACCCTTACATGCCAAATAATTTTAAATATTTGTTTATCGCGCCTATAACGCCTATCAGCAAAATGTGTACTAAATTTCACTTTCCTACGGGGTAAGGTTTTTGAGATTATCTATATAATAAACAATATTTTTTGTTTTAGGGGTCGTTTTAACCCTTAAAGGCCAAATATTTTAAATTCCTTTCTTAGTTCGCCTCTAGGGCCTATGAGCAATATGTGTACCAAATTTCACGTTCATAGGTGGTATGGTTTATGAGATACTGTGATCAGTCAGTGAGTGAGTGAGTGGGTTTTCGATTTTATGTGGACAAGTGAAACGTTGAAGTTTGATTTGTGGAATCGTGGATATAAATTGCTTTTAAGTAAAATTTTGCCCAAGTCAACCAAATATGCGAATCTGGAATGAAATATGTAAAAGATATTTTTCCTTTTTAAGTGGATTTTAAACATGTTTTTGAGGAATATAAGTTGGGGAAACGTATCAGTTTTAAATATTTTAAGCTTGAACATATAGACTGATTCCAATTAAATATTGTACAAAAAACTGACCCTGTATTAGAAAGGAAAGAAACCCATATTTTCGAAATTCAATTCCTACCAAAAAGACTGGGTGAAATTATTTGAAAATTATTTCTCCTTCTAGTTAACATTAGTTTAAGCTCTAAAGTAGCACATTACCGCGAACTGTATTATTTTTAGTGTGAGGTTGTAGATCTGGACTGAGTCAGTTTCGACAACGTTGTAAAAGTGAAACCCCTAAGTGATCCATAGAAATGCTTGTCTGTCAAATCAATAGGACAATGTCTGGGAGCTAGGCATGACTCTACATTCGACGAAAGAAAGTATGGTGATAAAGATCACTCATTGCCAAAACCTTTGAAGACAGGAAGAAACAGAGGTCAACACTATGATATTTCAAATTGTTAAACATGATGAGATGTACAGTTGCCTGTGTCACTAGAACCTAAATTAGAATGGACAAAAACACACACTTTAATTAGAAAACATAATTACGTTATTTATTTCAAACTTAAGGTACATTTCGATTTCGTAGAGTTATCCTCTCCAGAGGTTGAACTAAATAACGTTATTTGGCTATTTAAAGAAAAATATAAATTTTGTTATGTCTTCCAACTCTCTTTTTACTTAGGCCAATCGTCAACGTCTCGTCTCAAAAAGAACAGAGTGACCACACATACACAGTAAACATTAAATGAACAGACTTAATAACTAAAATCAAGTTTAAACAATACGTATAACTTGGGTTTTTCCGATTAGTTATTATACATTTTCGGTCAAATTATACGATGGTGATGGGGTAGCGATGACCTGAATCCGCACGCATGCGCAGTAAGGCCGAAGTTTTTGACAGGATTTTTACATATTATAGAGAGGTATATTATTATGCTACCATTTGTTCATTCATCTGTTGGAAAGTTCTAGCCGGCACGCATAGCAAGCTATTTTCAACCAGTAATACACGTACGTCACGACTGAGATGTCCGAAAACCCTATTAAATTACATATTATTTAATTGAATATAAAAGAGCTATTTATCCCAATTCAATAGAGTACGCGATAAAATGTTTAGTTTCTCCTTTTCATGCGAGGAAGAAATATTTTTCCCCTCATTTTGTCTTTATACCTATGTGTATGGAATGATAATTTAATAAAAATTAAAACTGACAAAACACTTAATTGATGTAAAAAATACCTTGATATTGACAGCTTCAACAATTTTATCTGATTATTATATTAATACGTAACATTGAAATTTGTAGCACCTTTTTTAGTATTTATTATAAAAAGAGAGGAATTAAGCTTATCCTATCATTCGAAAGGCACTGTGCCATAGATGTGCAGAAAACAGAAATTATGTGTATATATATATTGCATTTGTGACAATTAAAATAAAATAAACTAGGCCTAATCTAAAATTGTGTTGCTAAGCTGGTTATCCGAATCAGCTGCTTTATAATATGTTATTGTATGCAGTTGGTTGCTATGGTAATGAATATAAACATGTATTTTTCTTGGTCATGGGTTTATATTTTTCTTCACACATGATTTTTCCATACAAAACGCATCACAAACTTAATTAATTCGACCACGCAGCTGAACCGCTGACATGAGTTGAGAGAATTTCCAAAATTAAGTTTATATGTTTTAGAGTTTCAACCGACTATTTGGGAAATTGATCTAAAACACCTCAAAAACACCACATATACCACACTAAGTAGTCTAATAAACTTAAATCCAATTTAACTGTTGTTAATTTTATATCTTTATTATTATAATACAATAGTAGACTAGCAAATGTATTCTCCTTTTCTTTTTAAAGAATAAAAAAGTAAAATTAAATAATATTCATGAGTACTGACTGGAATATCCAAGTGCCTACAAATTGAGAAATGCATCTCCTACAGCACTACATAGTGTGATTTAGCATAACCATCAATATGAAGGCGCGTCACAATTATTCTGTGTTCAAAGCGAATTGTATAGGCAAACAAAACTGTGATCCAGTGAATTATATGCGCATTTGAAACATACATGGTTTCTCTATCCCCTTCGAAATTATAAAATACAAAGTTATTAATGAACAAGATGGCGCACTTTAGTGCATTTGTCACACACGCTTTGAATGAAAAAGTTAGACATCGATGAATGGGGCCGGCAAGAAACTATTCTCTGGCCTCCTAGGAGTCCAGACCTGACACTTTGCGATTTTATCTTGTGGAGGTACATCAAAAACATTGTTTAAAGAGAAAAAACAATCTAAATCACTTAAAGAGCAGGCTTAATGAAGCAATGACAACCCCCCCGTTAAAGAAAAAAATGTTAACTAACATTTGGGCAATACTTGATTATCGATTGGACATTTGCCGAACGACTAAAGGCGCACATATCGAAATTTATTAGTTATTTAAAAAACTGTTTCAGACGACGATTTAAATAAATAAACAGCATCAGCTGTAAATAATTCTGTTTTCATTTAAATCATGTTCAAAACCCCACCATTATTTTATGATAACCCTGTATATTATAGAGATATAGAGTACATTAACATGTCTTGAATATTGCGCAAAAACAGAAATAGGCTACATCAAACTTACAAATGTAACACAATTTTTTATGTCGACCCTATAATTATGGTCAGTGAACGTATATATATATATTTTAAACCGTATGTATATTTTTGAAAGTCGATGTTTTATTGACATTGTTTTCTCTTCAATTTGGTTCATCCTAAGCTAACTCAACATTCATTTTATTGGTCTAAATGTAGGCCTAATGAATTGATGAAGTTATAAGCATTTATGTACTGTAATACAACTTGTTGATTCACATTTTCAACTAAAATATTTGCTAAATCAAACACATTTGAATAAACTGGCTTTCTAAGAAATATTTTATTAATACTGTAGCTTACCCGACAGACGTTGTCCTATCCAAATTGCAATAAATTTGTTTGTGATCGTTTGTGATAAGCTGTTGGAAAATGCTAAAAATGAGAAAAAACGTATTTCTGAGTAATCATTGTATCGATTAACGATTGTGGAAATGGATATTAAATTTGAAGAGGAGTACATTCAGAACAGCGCTGATTGAAAATTTTACATGCGAAATGAATTCTATCGGCAGTACACAGTTGAAATGCTCGAAATGTGTGATGTGCCTGGAATGTGATCGACTTGGAACCATGCAGTTTTGTTCCAAAATTTAAGTTGTAATTGAATTAAGTCACAATTTCAAGTAAACAGTCAAAACAAAGAAATGCTTTAATTCGAGTGGTTTGCTGTGACATCACTATTTCCTTCCCTTCATTGCAATGCTTTATGTTTTTGTTTCACTGACATTTTTAGTTTTGTTGTCTGGCGTGTAACAAAGCTAATGGTTTTCTAGCAAGTTAACAGGCGTATTTACATTAACTACATAACCATTTAAGTTAAGGGGCATATTACACTATCAAAGTTATTCGTCAAATATTTGGTCAAACTTTTACCAAAGATCTTTGATGAAATCTTTGACAAGATGTTTTGGTTCGTTATAATATTTTCATTATTTATTGATTATTATTACAAAATTACAGTTGAAAAATCGTAATTCATATAATAACGGTTTTTTGATTTCAAAAATAAATCTTAAAAAACTTATAAATATACTTTTACATTAAAGTAAACATAATCAAAGTTACTTTAATGTTTTACAAAAAACATAAACTTAGGCTATACTGCCAACCCCAATATTACATACTGCAAAATATTATTTGTAATATGTTCTAAAGGGTTTTGCCGTACATCGCGGTTTTTGTAGGTATTCGTGTGAATGTTTCACAAACAATATTCTTTTTCATAATGTAAAATTAAAGTTTTCATAGCTTCAAAACTCCATGTCAATTTTGCCATCGTATTATAAATATAATTCGACCACGCTGGACCGCTGACGTGAGTTGAGCAAATTTCCAAAATTAAGTTTATATGTCTATGTTTTAGAGTTTCAACCAACAATTTGGGAAATAGGTCTACTCACGAAGGCGTTGAACAGCTGTCTGTGTGTACGCAATATATTAGTAGAATTTGTTTGCACCACATGGCTTCGAACCGAATACTTTTATGGTATTTTACGTTTTGGTCGATTTTGGGGGAACCAAGCGAGCTATAAGGTCGCGTAAAAAAACAAAATGTGCAGAATAACATCCTACATTTATATTTTTAGAAAAAAACTTTTAAAAAAATGTCATTCTCGTAGTAAAATCTCAAAAAATAATTACTTCCGGTCAAAAAACGTACTTCCGGTTGTTGGATTTGTTTGGCTAACGAACATAGACAACCAACACGTGTACCATATTTGGACCAAATCGGACTTAAAATGTGGCCGTTAAAGTGCGAACACATATATACATATATTTATATATATATGAATTTTAATAACACCCCAAAACGTGTTCTGGGGACCATGATCTGTGCTCATTTGCTACTCCCGACCTTGCGTCTCACCATAAGGGCCACTGCAATAGCTCATTTTTCCTATGGACATTCGCTAATAAAAGGAAAGGAACAGAAGGAATATATATGAAAACAGAAAAAACGTATATTATTTTGAGGCTAAGATTACCTAATAAATGCGTACTATAATATTTTAGTACTTTATGCTTATTCTTTTTTTAAAATCTTTGTCAAAGTTTACAACATGTCAAAGATTCGTCAAAGTTAGATCAAAGTTTGATGAACGAATTATTTCGTTAAAGAATCGTCAAATTTCTTTGATGTCAAATCTTTGATCAAAGAATTTGACGTTTATTTTTGATAGTGTAATATGTACCTAAGACATTTGGATCTAGATGTTTGACTTATAACACATCTTTTGTATGTTTCTACCTAATCTAAAAAAACTGCTAGTTGTGTATAATAATTACCTGATTCTAATTATAAATAAATTATTATAACATAAATTAATTTCAGTTTATAATCCAAATAAACTGTTTTATTTATAACAACCGATGTTTTAATTTAATTATAATACAGTAAGCATTTTTAGTTCATTTTTGTTTGTGTTTACTTTTAGTTTGCCTAAAAAAACTGTTGGTTTTGAAGAATAATAAACTGATTATAAATTTGCATGCTAAAGTTGATATGTAAAATATGTAAACAACATGTGTTGCTAAACTTTTTATCCGAACAACTGTTTTCGTGAGTTATGGTCTTGAGTTCATACAAAAATTACATCGAAAAACAAAGTTATAAGCAATGACTACATTGCTATGTAGTCATTGGTATAAGTTTTTCCCGAATTGAAAATTTTCCGGGAAACTTTTCAAAATTTTTTAAAATAAAAACCTAAGTCGGACTATTATGATAATTTTAAAACAAAAAATAGCCAAATTGGTCTAGCAGTTCTAAAGTACCAACGAACAGCATTTCATTTGTATTTATATAGATTATGTTGAATAGTATTATTATAATACAATCTTAATTAAATCATCTTTACTTAAAATTTTTGTGATTATTAATAATATTAAATTTAGATTGTTCAATAATATCCTTTTCCTACAGCTACTTAATAAATTGCGTTTTTGCACACTCACAGCAAAGTAAACAACTGATGTAGGATGTTCTGAAAATTTCGATTGTGTGGAACTAACCTCTGTAAACATGTTTTGTTTAGTAAAACAGATATTTCAAAAATCTAAAACATAGGAAATAAACGGTACCAGGAACTGGAACATACTTTCTCACAAATACATTTAAATTACTAAACAGATTCACTGTGACTTGTAGGGTGGAGTAGGAGAGTTTTTTTATTAAAGTTGGAGATTAACTAATAAATATTATTATTATTATCTAGAGAGAAAACTATTCGATCGATTTCGAAAAAATTTCCACCAAACACGTCAATTAGGTCTTCATAGATGCACGTAAAATGGTTTTGAAATTTTTTTTAAAACAACCCGCTTTATGGCCAAAAAAACCCCCAAAAACAGTTATTATTATTATTATTATTAGCTAAACGAGAATTTTTAGAAAGATGCGGGTTTCTGTATATGGTAGGCTACAAATAAGCCAAATTTTATCAAAACCGTTAGAGCCGTTTTTTAATAAAAAAATAATAACTGATTTTTTGGGGGTTTTTGGCCAAAAAGGGGGTTGTTTTTCAAAATTGTTCAAACCCCTTTTTCGTGCATCTATACAAGCGTACTGGACATGCCTGGTGCAAATTTGGTTGAAATCGATCGAATAGTTTTCTCTCTAGCTTTGTATACATACAGACATACAGACATACATACAGACATACATACAGACATACAGACAGACATTTTGTAAAAACCACTTTTTTGGACTCAGGGGGTCCCAAAACGGATATTTCCACAAAAATCTCAACATCGATTTTTTTGCGATCACTATACTTTCTCTATACTGTAGTATAGTGAGAAAGTAAAACGTTGTGTGTAGGCCTACTACGGGTGCAAAGTTTACTTAGTCACCCTCCCTTTACGCCTTCGACTACGCCTCAGGCGTCAAATGTTTGTCTCGTGCGACAAACTCAATTTTTCATCTTAGATACAAAACAACTTTAGCATAATTTTGGTCTTTGACGAATTCCTGAATATTATATTTCTAATATTCGTATAGGATTATAACAGTGTTTAAAACATTGCTACTGTTGAAAAAAAAAACATATTTTGTTGTTACTGCCAGCTATTCTTCTCACTGTCTAGCAGAAATGTTTGTTCTTAGCTCAAACATAATTTCTAGAACTAATAACGAGAACAGTCATTTGTATTACTTGTCTTATACCCAATCATAGAACTGAGATGTTTAACCAACCATTCGATCTGACTGCCTCCATACAGTAGTTTTTGGAATTCATTGCCAGAAATATGACATACAAAAATATTAAAATCAATAACTGAACTATGGAATCTTTCTTTAGGGAACCTTTTAGGTTCAGAACATGAAAATAGTGTTTGTCTTGCAAAAAATAGCCATTAGGCTTTTGTGAGGATAAAAAACCCAAATTTTTCAAAATTCTTTCAAGAAATTCGGTGTGCTTACACTTCCGTAAGTGGGATAATTTTCAAAATATGATTATACACAACTGCAGCAAGCTTGTGAGTATCTTGCCAGACAGCACTGGTTAAATTTAAACAGTAAACTTCCCTCAATAAGAGTAGGTGTAAATTTACGAATAAGCCTTCCTGTTATCATTCAAAACTCACCAAATTACGGTATTTTTAAAAACAGTCCTAGTCAATTATTTCTATTTTTTTATACGGTGGATTAGTTTTTTTATCATGATTTTACTATTTGTTGATTGATGTGATCTCCATCTTTGTAATGTTCTCTTATTAGCGAATTTCCATAGGAAAGATGAGTTATTGCAGTGACTCTTAAATGCGGACCGATCATGGTCCCCCGAACACGTTTTCGGGTGTCATTAAAAACTTTATATATAGGCTGTACATGTTCGCACTCTAATGGCCGCATTTTACGTCCGATTTAGTACACAATTTGGTTATCCACGTGGCTCGGACGAGTTCGTTAGCTGAAAAAATCCAACAACCAGAAGCACTTTTTTTACCGGAAGTAATTTTTGTGTATTAATACAGGAGATTATTATACACATTTTGTTTTTTACACGACCTTTTAGCTCGTTTGGTTTCTCAAAATCGATCAAAACGTAAAATACCATAAAAGTACTTGGTTCAAATCCAATAGGGGGATTTTATCGGTCAGTTTTTGTTACAAGATCTTCGGCCAGGATGCAAACCACTGCGAGTGAAGCAAAGCAGTAAAAAAACCGAGGTCACAGTGTGCAAATTCACAAAGCGAGTTTTTCCGCTGCGAGCAGAACGAAGAAGCTCTTGACCTGGGGTTGGAGGCTGAGTAACAAACAATTCTACTACATAATATATTTCGTAGCACCTTCGTGAGTTGACCAATCTCTCAAATACTTTGTTGAAACCCTAAAACATATAAACTTAATTTTGGAAATTCGATCAACTTGGAATTATTTGAATTGTATCGAGTGATTTTGTATGTATTGTTCCAATAATGTGTGTATATGACTTGTTTTATACAATTCTGTTTTTCAACCAGAACCAATCTATATATATAAAAATGAATTGCTGTTCGTTAGTCTCGCTAAAACTCGAGAACGGCTGGACCGATTTGGCTATTTTTGGTCTTAAAATGTTTGTAGTAGTTCACAGAAGGTTTATACGTAAAGAAAAGTTTGAAAAGTTTCCCGAAAAAGTTTCAAATTTGGAAGAAACTCAACAGCATTTATTGTATGAACTCAAAACCATAGCTCACAAAAACAGCTGTTCGTATAAAAAGCTTATGTTTGTTTACATGTATTACCATAGCAACATTACTTAGCAAATTTACAATCACGTTAATACTCTTCAAAACCAACAGCTTTTTAAGGTTAGATTGAAAAACTATAAACAAACACAAATAAAAATGCTTACAAAATTATAATTCAACTCAAACATTGGTTATTAAATATCTATATAGGCCTACTTAGAGATATGCTGCTTAAAATATTGTTTATATAAAATGTATCATAACTATGAATTTGTTAATACTTTTCAAAACATATTTTCGCTATCAATAATAATAATAACAAACAAATTATTTGACACCATGCAAAACCATAAACATACACGAGTTTAAACATATTATATTGAAAACTAAACAAACAATCTGAATTAAACTAAATGCCATTAAAATATCACATTCGTAGCTTTACTTTGATATATAATTGTATATTTAAATACTAAACAATATCTTATACTAATTAGGCCTATACATTTAAAATTACAAACTCTATTTGAACCAGTTTGTTACATCCTAAATTAACGCGGATGTTACAAAGTGATTCAAATATATTTTCTACGACCCCCAGCTAATTTAAACCCTCGCTAAGAAAGGGTTAAAAGAAATTCAAAATTTTAGGGCGGTTTGGGGGGGGGGGGTCAAAGTTACTAAAAATCCCTATAAGAACGAATTGGAATGAAATTTGGTACGTAGCTTCCTTTTAGGTTGTAGGTGCTCGCAACATTGTCAATGAAATTAAGTGAAAGTCAAAATTAGTAAAAACTATAAATTAAAACGATATATTTAAAGCTTTTTAATGTTAGATAGTAGTTTACAGGAATATAATTTTCAGTGCTTTCTTAAATAGCGTAGCCTTTTTTTTCATGACCACAGTAGGATACGCACGGGTATTCAACGAACACTTAAAAAGAATACAATTACGTCAAAAAGACTGAAAATACTAACAACCACGGGCAACGCCGTACGGGTCAGCTAGTACTGAATAAATAAATAAAAGATCTTGTACAGTTCAAAATTGCTTTGGGTTAATGGTTTTGCAATAGTTTTTCAGTCGTTTGATGGTTTTGGTTGATACTCTTAAATGTGTATAAATGAGAGTAAAAAGAGTTTATATTTTCTTTTTACTATACATAGAATTAATTTCGTATTTTTATAAATATATTATTTTATATTTAATACTGATGTATGTTGTCATTATTTACTATGCACTTGAAGAGACGTATATAATTTACATACTATTCGGCTTACACAGTTTATTTTGAACATAATTATTTAGAAGTGATTATTTATTGTTTTTGTTTTAATTAAACTTTTGTTTTTGTTACTTTCTTTAAATATATTCAAACAACTTAATAGTAAATTATTTTATTTATTTATTTTTGAAGTTAAGTGTTATTACGAGGGTAAAAAGTGAGCGAAATATAACTTTGAAGCGCAAATAATGTGTTTTAATATGATTGTTATTAAAATGTTTCCGATGAATGATGACTGTGAGAAGAAGTATCACAAGTTAACACTTTCACTTTGCTCTACAGAATAAATAATCGTTTTACTATCAAAAGCGGACATCCTTTGGAAATGAGTCTTTTATCTTTGCAGTAAAACAGATACTCGGATCCGTTAAATGAGCCAATGAATAAATTTACTAATTTATTATTATCCTACTCAAGATTAAAATTTTTGCAAACCCCGGTACAACTCTCGACAGATCGTGCTGCTAAAGGGTGAAAATGTGATAACAATCCCTAAAACAATAAAAATGAATTGTTATATTTTCTTTAAAGTTAGTGAGCTGAAAATTTGTACATTTATTTCTTACAACAAACATACAAAAAGTATCATAGATTGACATTTTGTTGCGTACTGCCAAGGGATGAAAATGTAATAAAAATGTTGATTGTTATACTTTCCTTAAAGCTAGAGAACAAACCTTTAATAAATTAAGGAATTTAAAAATAAGAAACCACTATGTTACATTTTAATTAAAATAAAGAAGACATATATTAGAATTTAATAGTAGGGTCTATTTATATAAAATAACCTGTTTGCATTTGCTTCGACGCGAGTAAGCAAACAGAGTATTGAAAATATTGTACAATAATAAATACACTGGTATCTTGTCAGTAAAAATTATCACATCTGTTTTTATTTTGTTACGCACATAGTAGCCTATTTGAATGCCTACTGTTTAAAACGCAATATTTATGTTTGCTATGCTTAGATAGCAGTGGTGACGTATGTACTAAATATGCAATGACGTCAAGCTGAAACCAATACACTCTCGTTAGTTACAAAAGTTATACGTAATTTCATTTCAAAATTTGCGGTTCCCTCTACTTCCCTTCCATCCCTTCATTTCAACCAATGGTCTTCAATATTTTGGTTTTAACTTACGAATAGTAACGAATCAAAACTGTTGTTATATTCAACTTGGGAGCACGGAATAACCAATATGGCAACTGTTGTAAATGTATTTGTGTGACTCTCCTGAAAATGTCTTCGTATTATTAATCTAACGAGAACAATTTAAGGACAGGAGCTGTAGGTTTGTAAATCATCTGCTGGTTAAAAATATTCAAATAATTAGTTAGCAAATAACGCATAAATTTACAAATTCTATTTTACAGTAATCTAGGGGTAATACTGCTTCACACGTCCACACAGGTGCAAACAAACCTATTTAAAACATATGATTTTTTTGTTTTTTTTACAACATATTTACACAACAATCAAATAATTCGTAAATAATAAGTGATTTGAAATTAACAGAAATGTACCTTTTTACATCCTTTTGTTTTAATTCAAAATGTATAAATAAAACCTAACCTTACAAAAAGTTAGGTTATTCTTTCTTTTTAAACCAATTGAAGCAAAACAATATCGTTAAGCCTTACTTGTATTTCATGGTAATTTTAAATTACGAAATTATTATGTAATTTGTTATATTTTATAGACAATTTACAAAATTTTAATCCTGTTTACTTTAAAAAATATTGATTTTTGACAGGCTGCTTATTTTTTTAAAAACAGTAAATTTTGTTATTACATTGTTTAAGTCATCTTCTTAGATTGCCTATTAAATAAGCCACTATCTAAATTTTTTTGACATACCTAGGCCTATTTCTGAATGTATTTCTTGAACAATGTTATAGCCAGCTAGAATAATTTTGATTGATTTTTCGTGGGTACCCTTTCTAATATGAAACTAGCCTATAGAATTGGTTTTCTTTCAATTAACAATAAACCCATCACTAAGCCATATAATATTAGGCTCGATATAAAAAGTGCATTACAGTAAGAATAGTATTTGGTTTCAGCTTTTCAGTTAGACTTATTAAATTGTATTTTAGATGTGTGTATTATAGGCATAAGTAGATCAATTCAAATATTCATTTACAAAAGGCTCTATTTTACAAGCAATTTAAGAAACTGACTGAGGCATATCCTAATAAATATGTTAGTCTAAGAAGATTATAACTCAAACCTATTTATAAAGTTAGTTCAATAATGAAAGTCATGCCATGCTATAATTTTGTAGGTCTAAAGTGCAATGGCATAGGTTAGGTAGGTTTGTATTCAGTTGATTTAAATAATTATAGGCATAAGTTAAATATATTATATTAAATAGAAGATAGTAGCTAAAAGTTTGATAAGTCTTATGTGATCACCTGTCAATAAATTGAATCTTCATAAAGTGTCATGTGCGGTTCAGTGTCGGTTGTAGTTCTTGTGCGTAAACGATTTCAACATGAGTGTGTTCTACCAACAACAAAACCTGGCCATACAATTCACAATGTCTTTTGATCTCAGGTAAATAGTTTATTATTACTATTTATAATAAAGAATACATTTTATCGTAAAATTACAGTATAACACTAGCCTATCATTTTTAGATCGTAGGAGGTAGACTATTTTTTTAGAAAAGTTAAGTATTGGTATCAACACAGGCCCTAATATGTTTAATGAACTGCAAACATACTGTGACCAGTAATTATAAATAAGTTAATGTTCATGGTTTTGTTATTTTTAGGTTGGCACTGTGGTACCGGTAATGTTAGATGGTGTATATAGGCCTACTGTAATTTAGCCGATTTTGTTTTGTATTTAAATGTTTAAAACTTTAAAAGAAAGTATTATATTATTCACGATTTATTTTTGTAGATTGAATTCTTTGCTGTTTTAAAATAATATTTTTGTTAGGCTATATTTATAAACAGTGTGTATTTGATATTAATGTTTTGTAGGCCTATATCAAAGTTTTCTACTGTAGAGTAAATACTTAGGCCAGGGTTGCCTAAAATACAAATGTTCGTTCCTGAATGTGCATATTACGTGAGTAGACCAGGCATGTACATTATTATTAACTTCTGGTGAGTGTGCATACTATGTGAGTAGGGAATACTGAACAGCTTTTTCTCTTTGCATATTACAATCCACGTACAAGTTCTGTTGCCATATTTAAAAAGTACCTTATACCTAACAATGAAAGTTTAAAAACTTCTGAATCCCGGTGTATGGAATCAAAGTAAACTTTATATAAGTTAGGCCTATATTTTATATAATTTTTGTAGATATATCTTGGCTATATGTTACCTTAAGTAGCATAGACAAATATCAGAATTGATCCAAGCAAACTATAATTGCTGGAACCTGAATTATAGCTACGTACAATCAACCAAAAATATTCTGAAAAGACTCTGATTTGTCAAATAAATAATATTTATGAGTTCAGTTTTCCTGATTATGCTTTCTTGTTCAAACTCTCAGATTAAAGACACATTTTTACACCTAGGTAAAAAATAACAATGTTAGTAACATTTTATTAATCACAAATTTTATATGCGAAAATGTTAAGTAACAACACGATTTGTTTTCTAGTGTAAATGCTACTTTAGAAGTGAATTTAAATTTCTCTAACATAGCACCACGTAGCAGAAATATTGCTAACATTCTATGATCTTTAGGCTACCTATAACTAACATGTGGATTTAATAACATTATTTGTGTTAGGAACACACAAAAATTGTTAAAATAGCATCCTATGATACTAATATTTTCATTTTACATTTCTCTAACAATGTTTCTTTATTTTTTGAACATTTAATCCCTATAGGAGAATTGTAGCAGAACTAGTGGAGTGGACTTCTAGCATTTCCATTTCACTTCTTAGCTAAAATGTATGCAATAAAGACATTACAATATACATGTGCAGAAGACCTATCAAAATAGAAGTTCATATATTTTCCTCATAAAATTTGGCAAAGCAATAGTTACATGTTTTGTTACCTGTAGTATAGTCTGCTTAAGGCTCTCAAAATTGCAGTTGTTTTGTTACACTTTGCAGGCACATCTTTATATATAAGATGATCTATGGTAGGTAAGTAATGACTACCTAGTACCTAATGGCTAATACTATTTCCTGTTAACAAAATAATAGCAGTTTTGCTACTGTTAAAACTATTTAAAAAAATGAGCATTAGTAGTAAAAAAACATTTTTTTATAAATCTGTCTTACGTTTTCTGGTGGGTCTGAAGGATAAAAATATAGGCTGTCATAGATTTGACATGTGTTAAATTTCTCAAAAGTAAAATTAAATTAAAAGTTAAATTCCTCATATTTCTGAAAAGTAATAATACATAAAAAAGTATTTATTAAGTATCCAATAATAATAAAACACTATTGGTAATGGCATAGTATTTAAAATATGTGCTATTATTACAAGATAACCGTTGCTGTCATCTTTAGGCTATTATAAAAAATAAATATTAGCTACAAATAACAAATCTATTGATAAGAGTAGAAATAACTATCAAAGATGTATATGAAATTTCTGATAGCGTACCACACCTTTTGTAATGATTAGATATTGACCTAAAATAGATAAGTGCGAACTAGAAAGTACTTTACAATCAGTTTTAATTCCTGTATTTCTGGAATTGGAGTAGGCCTATAGTAGCCCTACATAATATATTTGAACCTACGTAGATTTTAGACTTTTGTAAACAGTTGTCTCTAGTAGGTACTTTTTTCATAAACAAAAAATAGACTTAGAGGCTACTTGGTGCGGATCCCTTAAATCCTCTTATGAGGTTTGTTTAATTATAAATCCATTAAAACTAGCTAACACATTCTTAGGTTATTTGGATATCAGTGAATACAAATCTCTTAGAAATACAAAAAGCATGATTTATTTTATACAAGTAAAAACTAAGCAAATTTTAATAGCAGGAGATTTGTATTTTTGTATTAGGCAAATGTTTCTTCAGCAGTAAGAAAAAGTATTTTTGGGAAAGAGAAGTTTTTACATAGGTAGTGCACATTTAAGTAGGCTATTAGGTTTGAATCACCTAGTTTCAGACATTGGCAAAGCCGCAGCTAATATGTTTTTGGTTTGTGTCATAACCTTGCTTCGTTCGGGAAGCATATGAGGGTCAGTTTGTATCCTCTCCAAGATTGTTATTTAAAACATATTGTATGATTATGGATGTGTGTCCTTATTTTAATTGATTGACATATTAAGAAGGCATTATTTACTCACAATCCGCTCCTTTTTTTAACTTTTTTTATTGCATTAAAAGCTAATTATTGCTGTTTTTATATTATTTCTCTTTTCTATTGGATATGCTATAGTTTTTCAGTATAAAATCTCTAACACCAGGTTTCCCCTAACATTTAGGTGCAATACTTTCAAAAATAGGGCTAGATTTGACTAATATTTGCCAGAATATTTTGAAAACTACACATCACAAAATTGTAAAAAAAGAACCGGTAGTTTTAATATCCTTAAATAAACCTTTTTAAATGAAGATACTGTACTTTTATGCTATACTAACTCCCCCTTTTCCACGTCAAATAGGTATTCATTGCAATAATGCAGTTTATAAAAAGACTAAAAAGGTTATTTCGAAAAATTATAGTAAACACTATCCTACTTTCATTTTCCTACAAACAGTTTACAAACTGGAAACATACTGTGACTGGTAATTGTAAGTTATTTTAGGTTCAAGTTTTGTTATTTTTAAGTTGTCATTGTAGGTTAGAGAGTTGTATAGGTCTACTGTAATATATATATAGCCTTTTATAATAAGAAAATAACAAAAGTTATAATTGTATTTCAAACAGTGTTCTTGACAGATCGCCAGAAATCTAAATAGGGAGGCTCGTATATCCTTCACAACTACCCCAACGATACTAGACAACAAAATCATTAGGGTAAATAAATAGGTCTATTTTTTGGGGTTGGCTACCTAACTGTGGCCTCCTTGAAATGTATAAAAAAAATTTAGAGTTTTGATTAGGCCTATTGGAATATATATATATGTGTGTTAGTATGCTTTATAAATATACCAAGTTTGCCAAGTTATAAATGCTTATACAAGTTTGCCTTTAAGTGTTCCTTTTTTATGTTTACCTTTAATAATGCTGATTATTACAACACTTTCTTTACATAAGCCTAATTTTTTGTTGGCATTTGGTGATCATGATAAAACTTTTATTTCATGATACATTTTTGATGTGAAGTTCTTCAAAGATTAATATTCTTATGTAGGCCTACATTATCACTTTTTATCATTTCAGTTTTGGTATGTATTGCTGTAGCCTACATAAATTAGTAAATCTGGTCGTAACCGTAGTTCTTCATTTAAATTCCTTAGTTTGTAATTATTATCACAATTCAAGAAGCCTACTTAAAAAAAACTATATTTTACAGTTTTTCTTAAACTTCAATAGGCCTAATTGCTTTGTTTAGGCTCTTGAAAAACTCTGTATCAAATTCATGGATTTTGATTCTATTTTTCCATGAAAAAGTTGGTTTTGTATAAACCAACTTTTCATAAAAAATATGAAACATTAAAATGTACCGTAAATTGATACATAGATTTGAATTACATGTAGGCAAATTGGCCTACACAGTTTGCTGGTAGATAGCTGAAATATTTGGTAGTATGGGATTGTTTGGCAGAAGTTTGCAGGGATATTTTCTTTATGACAGGATTCACAGAAGGAAAATTTGTTGTCTCGATTTCACTTTTAAATTTAAGACTTGTCACACTGAAGGATCATGTTCTATCTCAAAAATTTTTTTTATAGTTTAAAAATTTTCTAAAAATTTTTGCTAAAAATATTTAACTCTTAATAGAAAATTTAAAATTCAAGAAAACTGAAATTTTTAAAGATCTTGTTTGTTTTAGTTGTGTTGACAGTTTCTATATAGTATTTTTTTACAGATTATACATGTTCTTATTCAGTAAGCTAAGCTATTGTTATGTGATATTGTTAGGTCTTCAATGTCTTCTCATATCAAATCGTCAAACCTATCACCTCTGACCTGATGAAGCAGTTCTGCAATTTCTTCAAGTGGTTCGGAAATTAAAAAAAAGTTATTTGCTTGTCTTATTGTATCACTTAGGGCTAAAGATTTTGCCAACAGGCATTCATTTAACTTTCTTAAGTCCTTAATTTACTTACAGTAGAATCCGCTTTATACGGCCTAATATGGCGGAGTACCAGGCCGTATACCATAAAAGCCGGATACTCCGGTATAGGGTTAAAATAAGCCAATAAACATACATGAGAAAACTATACAGTACTACTGTAATTTAAATTGGAATCATTCAATAAAACAACAAATAGATGGACCAAATCTTGGGGTTTATTATAGTAGATACAACCATTGTTACAAGTGTAACATATTTTAACTAGAGTACAGTACTGTACGTACAATATTGTATAAAACCCTCAAACAAATTTTGCATTAAAAGTTGTATAAAAATGATGGAGCAAATTAAAATTTAATGAATTAATGAAGAATATGAAGTGAATTGACCAATTTTTTATAAATATCTTATGGTAAGTTATTGAAATTAAATATAATTTTAAGGCTCAAAACTTGTTAAAATGTATTTAACTAAAGATTTTACATTTGTTAATCGTCACTACAATGCAGGTGTTCTTACGTGTTGTAAGATGTTTTTAGATCGCTTAGATAGTGCTTAATTTATTTCATTACTATATTCTTTGGATGCTGGGCCGGATAATCCGAGGGGTCGGATAAACCAGACTTTACTGTATTTAAGTTAAATTTCTTTCATTAAGTTTAAGTTAAATTATTTTATTGTGGATATGTAGGCTACAAATTTGAATAGGAAATGATTTGTTATCTCTCTTTTTTCCATAGAAGTGATGCTTTTAATTATTTTTTGTAATTTGTTTAAACTCATCAAGGCTAACATTTGATGGTGAAACTAATAGTGTTTGAAAATGTTGTAGGGTATATATTCTAATTTAGATATGTTATTTTAACTTACGGTACATGCAAACTTTACATACTCATGAAAGACTGCATGTTTCTACATAATTAATTGCTGATTTATTAACTTGATATTGTTAAATAGCATTCTACTTTTTCATTAACCTTTTTAGGTAAAAAGTCATGTCTCTATTGAACTCAAAAAGATATATTTCATCAGTAAGCTTCTAGTAGTTTTTTCTAAGAAACTATTTGGTAATCATTGAATATACCCTATTTAATAACTTGTTTTGAAAATATATTGAGTCATAAAACAAAACATATTGGTTGTCACTGCTCTGAAATCGACATGGAAATTATTTGTAGGTAAGTCTACATCAAATAAAACAACTGGGAAAGTTCTAACTTAGTTTAATTCATAGACCAAGGTTTACATAGTAATGAGAGCTTTAAAAGGTATCTTGTGAATAAATAAAAATAATAGGGGGCTACAAAAAAAAAAAAGAGCAGAATATATAACAAACATAGTTTGTTCTATATGATGTTCTTTCACTTTCTACCTTTTTGGAGGGGCTTCTTGGACTCCTACCTCTAGACACCTACTTAATATCAGAGGCTAGAAAATCTGGATACAGACTATGCCTAACGAGTGTGCATGAATGGCAGAAAGGCATGCCGGGAGCAGGACATTCCGATGTAGTAAACACTGTAGGTACTTAAAAACTTGGTGTTAGACATAATGTCCGATGTTATGCACTCCGAGTATGCCTTTATCTGACCTTTCTCAGTTATGCTTAGAAACCGAGAAGACTGGAAAAAAAACAATGTATCAGGAACCGCTAAAGGAACCCTAGTCGGGTTGTTGATGGGCAGGAGCTATAATGTATACAGCACATTGACAATCAATATCTCTCATCACAATTCAAACTCTCCACAAAGAACATGGTGGAATTGAGAAGGGTACTATGATATCATGGCATTATAAGGGACAGAGATGGAGACACCCTCACAATGAAAGAACATGTGTTGTACATGGGACTGGAACCAGTATGTTGTTTTAGCTATACATGGCAATGAGCACAGTGAACAATTGGGCCTGGGAAGAACAACACCAGACACAGTACAATACCCAGGCACACACGAAGTAAATAACTAATAATGGGACATAGTACAAGCTAACTAAGTCTCTGATAAAGCTAAACCAACCAAAGCTCAGAAGAGATGTTGCACTCAAAACTGGTCACTTCAGGAATCATCTAGCAACAATAGGAGTCTTTGTGTGTAATAAAAACTGTTGACTTTTTGATTAACAGTCTGCAACATGTCATCTTTGATTGCAAGATGCTGGAGCTCTTTGTAATCCAGCAACCAGGGGACAAAGAAGACACAAACTTGCTAAGGAAAACCTGGACCTTAAAGGGGTAGAGGTTTTAACCAGCTAATTTCGGCAACAAAGAGGGCAAAATAAACCTAAGATTGACGTGCAAAGAGTCTTCTCCAGTACAGGAATCCACTCCAAACAAATTAATCTAATCTTCCACCTCTCTCGAAAGTAGGCCTAGTGTTGTTTCACTTTGTCATGAAATGTTATTTAACAGTAACCTATCAACATGTTATGCATTAATAGTAGGCCTATTCTAAACTGACTACCTTACCAAATAAAATAACTACATAGTGGGATTAAATTATACTTTAGTGGTGAGGAGTAACAAAAGAGGCGACATTTCAAAAGCACAGTATCACTGTACATAACTGACATATTTTTATAAATTTCCCCAAAATGTGGGTTTTTGTGGTTAAAAAAAAATTCCCCTGGTTAAAAAAAATGTTTAGCTAGACCCTATAGTACTTTCGGAAATAGAATGTGATAGACTTATTAGCGATATTTTTGAAAACAAGAAATCACAAAATTCTAAACAAATCATTTTGATACTCATTTACCCTTTCAAACGATACCTCACAACAGTAGCCTAGATCAAAAAATACAAAAAATATTTATTTTTGGGGTACCGAACTTTGCCCCCTCAAAATGCCTGGTAAAATACTTTTTTGAGTTCTGATTAGGCTATATTTGAATACACCCGATTTAGCAACAACTTTGACAAATTTCATTCAAACGCTAACCTATTATTCATTCCAAAGAAAATTTAGTAATAGACAGCTATCCTACAAGGGTTCCCATTTTCTTTAAAATGCAAAACCCTGAAAATAAATCAATTGCCCTACAATATTGAATTTCTTTAAACACTATATTGATGTAAATCATTGGCTATATTAGACTTATTTAGGAATGCCTCATTTATTTCGGATTGTTCAGCAATTCATTATTTATTTACGTGAATATGAGTTGGATACTATCATAGATCATGAATAATAAATAGATCTTGCATCCCTACGGGGGTTGTGTACCGGAAGAAAGGTGTTCGCGAAAATAGTACATGATCGCGCCGCGAGGTAGCGCTAGGGAGAAAGCATTGTAAGCATTGGTGTTTCCAACCAGCTTAGTTCGTTTCCCTAATAGATAGCGCCAAAAAAGTCGAATTTCCAGTGGAACAAAATATTGCATGGGATCGGAGTTCTATTAGGTTATCCAAATACAATGATACTATGTATGTCATGAAGGGTATCATTTATTTTTTATGGCTAACAAATTTAATATAGGCTAACCTACACTTTAAAAGAAAGAAAATTCATAATTCAAATTCCTGTGTAACATGTTGTCTTTACTCAGTGTTATAAAACATGCCTCTAGTTGAACTTTGTAATTAAAAGGAAAGAATACAAACCCTCAAAATAATTCTGGTTCTGTTTGCACTTATTGTAATGAGCAAGCAGAAAGAGTTGTGTGATTTAAAGAAAAGGGTGTACTATGTTGGTCTATATAGTTCATTAAGAGATGGGTTATGAGATGGGTACATCCAGTTCCCTAATTTTAATTACAAAGAACCTTTATCTTAGCTTACAATAATAGCTTTCCTTCTTCGTCTTACAAGAAATATTTTAAAAACTTAATTGATTTCAGCAAACTGCTTTTAATCAAATCTTTTGTCAAAAGTCCTAATTGTATTATACATTTCTTCAATTGTGTCTGTTTACTTAATATCCATAATTTCAGCTTAAGAAAACAGAACCGTTTGAATAAAACTTAAAACTAATGGAAGACATTTCTAATTAGGGGAGGTCGGGGTAATAAGAGACAGGAGTTATAAGAGACGCAGTAAAAAAAAAACCCCCAAAAATATACTTAGACAACTTTAAAAATATGTAATATTTATTAAGTATCATGTGTATTCTTTACTACAATACACTTATTGAGAAGTTTATAACACATTTTGAATTTTTTTTGTACAAATCATGTTAATACATTACAAATTGACTAGATTACTACAACCATTGTATTTGGGTAACCTAATAGCGCTCCGATCCAATGCACTATTTCAATACACTGGGAATTCGACCATAGTGGAGCGATCTATGGGGGAAACAACGGAAGCGGTGTGTAGCACCAATGCCTTGAACGATTATGCGATCATGTAATATTTTCCCGACAACCTTATTTTCGCCACACAGCACCGTATACATGCATGATCTATTTTATTAATCATGATACCAACCTATTACCAAAATGCTGTGGAACCATTGCAGCCTAATACCACAAAGTAAAATTAATTCTCATCTCCATTGCTGACGTTAGTTGGGTGAAAATGAAACTAACAACATTGTTGGCTATATAAGATTTTAAAGTCTAATATAAAGGAAGCTAAACTATGTACTACTTTATTAAAAAGTATTTAAATTTAATTTATTGTATTTCAAACTAGTTAAGACTTAAGTTAACTTGTACTTAAATTAAGTTTCAAAAATTGATTTTGAAGGAGACAATAATTTGGAAATAAACAAACATTAAACTCTTTCATGTTTTTATTCTTTTTTTAACTTAGTTATTTAGTAGGCCTATGGTTTTAGAAGAAATATGAATAAGAAGATAATAAAATTATGCTTAAAAATATCCCCATAATTTTATTTTGCATTATTTTATCAACATTTTTTCCCTTGAGGCCGTACTTCTCCAATGCTGTCCATATTGTTACCTTCATTGGGATAAATTACAAGAAATTGATAGAAAAAATCATAGCTATAAATGCAGATTTAGCTTTGATTTTAAAAGATCTATAGTTTAAAGATCTAGGCCTACAAAATTTTAAAAAATAACTGATTTTAAAAAACCGCTTTGTATAAAGTAAAAAATTAATTTTAAAATATTTTAAGATTGTAAAACACCATACGGGGGAGCTGGTGCTATAAGGTAACATAACCACATGTTTACATATTTGATTTTTTTTAAACTAGGAGTAAATGCAGCTTCGCTCGCAGATATGAATCAAATAAAAATATCATTGAAATATTGAGAGTTCCCTGACATGCAAAAATGTAGGCCTACATTGAGTTTCAAGCAAAAAAATCTTATGTTTCCCATTCAGATTTACATTCATGATCAGCTATGCGCCAGTAAGCTAAAAAACCAAGATTTCCGCCAGGTTGTTTGAGGTGCATTTCACGTGTAAATTTTACCTAAACTAGGACTAATATTTTACACCTTAGAAGTGAATAATCAAAATGTTAATCTTTATATTATCTCCAATATATTTAATTTAAGAGTAGAAACTTAAGAATTTTAGGTCTCTAACTTGATAGCCAGTTTCCGGTTTCTAGAACCTTCTAGTACGTTCAAGAACATTCCGGAACAGGCAGTCTCTTCAATGGTCCAGAACTGTTTTGAACATTCTAGATCTTTCTCGAACCTTCTGGAAGATTCTAGAACATTTTTCAACATTCTTGAACATTCTGGAATATAGGGTACTAGAACATTCTACAACATTTTTCAACATTCTCAAACCTTCTGGAAGATTCTAGAACATTCTACAACATTTTTTAACATTCTCGAACATTCTGGAATATACTAGAACATTCTGTAATATTCTGGAAGCTTCTAGAACATTCTCGCCAGCCTCGGCCACTTCTCGGAACACCACTAATTTTTAAGTTTCTTTTAATTTTACTTATCAAAATTTGGGATTCACATTTAATAATTGTGAATATCGGTACCCTTGAAATTCCTCATTTTGAAAAGAGACACAAAGCTGTTATAAAAGAAAGTTTGTGTGACCTAGTTTTAAAAATTCCCAAAATTGGCTCTAATTAATGGTTTACAAAAATTCTTAACACCTTGTATAATGCACAACATTAAACATCGTAGTAAAATGATTATTAATCGATTGTTTAAATCAACTATTGATTTTAATAGTAAATTATTTAAAATATAAACCTGTCTTCAGTAGCCTACTCAGATAAGCAAGAGATTTTTAATAGTCAAATGATAAACTTGACCTGTCATAATGATACCTTAAGCATAAAATAATTTGCTTGAACATTTTTTAATTCATATTTTTCTGAGTTACTTTTAAAGCTATTTTTTCATTGTAGAACAAAAAAAAAAAAAACACAATGGTGTAGGTAGATAATTTAATCTAGTGATAAAAGTAACTTTACTTTCTTAAATTTGTTTGTGTAGCCTACCATTATGGCAATACATGAGATATTGAAAGTCTAAAAAGTATAGCAGATCTTTGATACTCTATTTAAAATTTTGTTTTCCAAAAACCAAAAAATACTTTTAAAAACACCAAAATAAGCTAGCAAATAGAGTATTATTGGTTTTAAAACTTCCTAACAGTGATTACTTACTGGTTCTGTTTTTATTGTTCAAGAATATAACATGTTAATTATTTATCTATTTTCTCTATGCTCTTCTATTTTTTAACAACACAAATTGACCATAAAGCGGTCAAAATCTGTTTTTTTTTCTATTTTAAAACGTTTGGTTACGATCAAAGACTAAATAAAAAAAATAAAAAAATTATCACCTATAAGAATTCTGCTATTTAATATCTCACTCGAGCTACACAATGGTATTTTATAAATTTAAATATGTTTTTTTATTTTCCAAAATATTACATTTTGAATTTTGGAGAACGTGAAAAAAAGTTCCCATGCTGGGAATTGTTTAAAAAATATATCATTAGCAATGCTTGGTAAAATTTTGGTTTTTGATAATATGTAAAACCAATCAGTGATAGTAAATGTAACAGTAAGCAAATAAAATTTTGTTTGTTTATGTGCTAACTTAAAATGGGATTAAGTCAATCAGACTTTTTTATCAAAATGTTTACTTTTAGAAGACTTTTAAAATGGTATAGCCTACTGTCGGTCTATATTTACATTTACAATTTCTTCATAAAAAAACCCAACCCAAAAATATGCCAAAATGTAAAAAAATATATAAAATATGCAAAAAATATTCAAAATATGCCATTATGATGCACTGGGGTTTGAAAATAAAAATTTTCTTATATTATTTATATTTGATGTAGCGAGGATTTAGTTAAATCCAAGTGTCCAAACTTATTTGTTCACAATTCCGCACAGGTCATTTGTTTCATCCTGTACCTAAATCGTTAGATTTCTTTGATCATTTTTATAAATTATTAGAATATTTATTTGAATGCATCTACAATTCACTTGAACAATTTGCTATTAAAAATCATTTAGTCCAACTAAACAAATAAATATTATCCGGAATCAAATATTTTAACTTGATCTGCTTGAAACGTAACTATAATTGTATAAGCAGAAAAGTTCCCCTAAATAAAAAAATCCGTATTTGCAATGCAATATTTATATATAAAAAACGGAGTATAATTGTGATTCAAATTTAAAAAAAATGCAAATTGAAATTGATGTTCACGGACATATTAGTTGTGTACCTCTACATCAATTTATTAACACAAACCACAACAAAATCATAGATATTATTGATGTTGGAATAAACTAAGTTTAGCGCAAAAAAATTGGTTAAGAAAGTAGGATTCGTGAATCTTGTTCAAAGTGCTCAGAAGGCATACACATTATTTTCATTGGAAATGAAGTTCCTGAGTTTGCCACAATGTAGCCTATAGCCTATATAATTTCATAGCATGTGTTAATAATAGAAAATATTCGGTTCCAAACATTGCAAGACCGAGGATATTGAACAGACATAAACCGGATAGGCTCATTTCTTTAATCACCAGCTTGCCCACCAATCAAACATTTGTTTTTCAAAAAAGTAAAATTTCCTCTCCCTAAAATCCTAAAACTTTAAAGATGCTAAATTTTACATTTATTGGCTTGGTTGAGATTCTGAACAAATAAATGAACTACAAATTTAGACCAAACGGAAAAATAAAATGTGAGTTGTAGGTTTATCTGAAAAGTAAAGAACAATCATATGAATAATATGTAGCTACAATGTGAATTAATAAAACTATAGACAATTAGAAAGTTGAAAAACTATTCAGCCAAGAAAACGTATAATTACTATTTATGAAAACAGTTTTAACTGTCTAAATGATCTCTGAATAGAAAAGATATTATTAAACCTCTTGCTTATCTATTAAGAACAATTGTTTAATTTAAAATGCTTGAGTGATTGCTGAGAAGAAGGTGTTATTAAGAGTGAGAGAAATGCCATCCCCTATAGATGACTCAGCAATTATGTGAAGTTTTTTTGTTTCAAAATGTTCATGAGAAAGTTTACATAATGTGTGTTTTAAGATTCTGGTTTTAAGGGTCAAGAATTCAAATATAATTTAATATCACCAACAGTAAAGAAAAATTAAACCCCTTTTTGGTACGGTACTCCTAAATTTAAAAAGTTTTAAATAATAATTATAACTTATAATAATTTTATGGAGTTTTCACGTATAAAAAAGTGCCCATATAAAAAGCATTGAGTTCACTTTGAGCATTGGCGGACTGGAGAGTATACTCAGTGCTTTCTATATGGGCACTTTTCTGACAGCTAAATCATATGCCAGTAAAACAACTGCTGAACAGCACTGCAATAAACTTTCGTGTCTACCTCAATTGTTTTTGTAAATATACATGATTTAGTACAATTTCTTCCATAGTAACATACAAATGATTTATAAAACTGAAGGTGGTGGGAAAATGTTATGTGGCTTACAGGAAGAAAGTATTATAGTCACCCTCAAGAAATTTACCACCTTCACTGCGCTTGTGGGGTAACATTTCCTTTCGGGGCGACAAAGTGATACTTTCCTCCCTTAAGTCACAAATATATAATCTTTACATGGTGGTGTGAATGCTCTCACCAGTAATCCTATGGATTAAGTTTATTTGTAGCAGGCCTAATTAGAGATGAATTTGAACTAGACAATCTGTTTAAATCTTTAGGCTACTACTTGTTCTACATTTGCAGTTGTAATTTTGATGTAATCTTGTTTTATCTTGCCTAGGAAGAAAAGTCTTCATTTAGTGGGATTGTTGCTAAAAACCATATGTAAAACAGTTGGCACAGTTTGTAAATCATTTGGACTTCCCGGTATTTCATTTACAAGGACAACACTACTGATAAGTCAAGTTAACATATCTCAACTCATTTATAATTTGGCTGTCAGCATGTCAAGTATTCTGTTAAAGATGATGAACATATTAAGCCTATTATCAAGAATATTTATAGCAGATGTACTATTTATTTAAGTCTGTCTATTAGACTACATTGTTCTGATTTTAGTATGTTCACACATTTGTTTTTGTGGTAAAGATGAATATAACTTTTTACTATTATTACAGTAAATAAACAGTGCCAGATAAACAACCTCTGTGCCCCTCTCACCCTTTAGTTTGCATTCCCATTTCTAATCTTAAATTTATGTGCGTGTACACAAGCACCAAAAATGGGTATGTGTGATGTATTTATATTTGTGTGCATTTTTAAAGGTAGAGTTTAAACAATTAATACAACTAATTTTGTACTAATTAGGGATTCTTGTTGTAAATATATTGAAAGGTAAAAACACTCACACAACTCATTGATTAAACACATTCATAATGAATGTTGACTGTCGTTAGTCAACATAAAAAACCAAAATTATATCGTAATTAATATTGAATAGGCCTATGTGAAATAAAAAAAACAGAAAATATAACAAAAGTATATATTTATTTTAAAATTGCATTGGGTCTGTATAAAGTAAATTATGACTTTTGCCTGAAGAAAGATTTTATTTGAAGAAAATTGTACTTTGTTTACTACTTTCTATAAAAACATGAAAAGTTTTTACCAAAAGCTTTGCTTGCTTACTCATTAGCATATCCCTTAAATACTATAAATCCCACACATGGTAGTCGTAGTATGATACATAAAATATCGAGAAGAAGGGAAAAAGATATATTTACAAAATAATTCGGTTGTTTAGTCTACTTCTTAAAGTGAGAGTTATCAATAACAGAAATATGGTAGAATATTCCTTACAAATTTTTGTTTCTGGGTTTCTTTGATACAATAGAATGTCTTCAGACTCTAACTTTAGTAGAATGTAATTTTCACTGGCCATAACAGCGAGTGATGCAAGTCTGTTTTACACTATTGTACACCTATATGACAGTTTTTAACAATCTTCATTTTTTAGAATAATCTTTCCTTGGTAACATTGGTGATCATCAGTGACAAATCGTCACTTATGATGCAAAACCTCATAACCAACAATTTTGCCAAAATTGAGTTATTTGCATAACTGGATTTGTGCAGTCATTCTATACCACCATACTTAATTTTATGTCAATTTGATAATTATTTCCTGATTTATACGTGTTTTTGTATAGACTCAACAAATCTTAAATTCTATGTCAGGCACCATATATCTTTCACGAATACAAATTATACAGATTCAAACCAAGCAAACTTCCTATAACCATGCCTAGATGGTGCTGATGAAGGTACATTTACTTATTTACTTGTAGAGAGAGTAAAGTAACTAAAGTCTTGTTTATTTATCAGTTGTTTTTAAGGCAAGCCTTAGCGGAGTCGATAGCGCGGGATCTTTCTGATCAGAAGATCCCGGTTCGAATCTCGCCTAGAGACCAGGTAGCTTTTCATATCTGGTTTGAGGGTAGGAGGGCGGAAGTAAATCAAACAGTGGTTGGCTCGCTTCCAAGCTGACGGGATATGACTGGTTACCTGGTCTCCGGCTTGCGATGTTTTGCATAATTTTTTTACTATAGTATTTATGTATATATTTATATATTTTATTTTAAAAAACCAACAGACGGCCATGCATAAACAAATGGACATACACAAAAAACAATGGACAGTTTTTATCGATTGCAACCCTCTATGTTATAAATATATTATTGAATAAATATTTAAAAAATAAATTATAGCAAGAACAAAATTATTAAACTGCAAAGTTTTTGTTTGTTCCTCGCAATAAAGGTATTTGAGGGATACAAGGTTTTGCATCTTAAGTGACGAAATGCTGTTGTCTTCAATGCTGTTGTTAAATTGGGAAAAGTAGATTGCAGTTTGTTTAAAAAAATATACATTGTATTTATAACTATAACGGAACACTAAAATAACTTGCTTTCCATTAAATCTTCAAGCTGGGACATGAAGTTATTATATTCAACTTTTTTCTTTTTTTTTCTGTCCCAAGATGGCTTTTACACAAAACATTCCCAGGACCACACAAACTTCGAGGTCCTAAAGCGGCTACTTTCTTTTTCTTTGTGGTTAATCTAGTACTGTAAATAAATGTTCAATATTGCAATGTGAATGTGAAGGTTTTTATTTAAGGTTAAAACTCATTTTGGTTTAACTGGTACTCAAATTAAATTGAGGTAAATGGAATCAGACTATAAAATAAATAAATAAACATAACTATTAAGCGAAACTACACACAAGTATTATTTAAATAATTGTACTGCCTCTTAAAAATCCTACAAAAAGGTGAAGTCTTAAAAAAATTACAATAAATTTAATGTAGCCTATATGACATGTCTAAATATGATATAGTAGGCCTATTTTGTTTAGGAGATTGAAGGGTTATGTTCGTTACAAAAACTCGTGTAAAGGAATAAACCACAGATTTGGAAATTTTCATTCTGATTTGGTTGTATTTTGGTTTTTTTGTACAATGCTAAGAGTCTTGGACAATGTCAAGTGTCAAGTATACATTTTTGCTTATAGCAAACATTGACTAATTTATAGAGGTAAAAGTCATGTACCTTTTTACACTTTTGAACTCATAATTAAGGAAGTAGAACCAATTTCCACACACTTACATAAAATATAGATCTTAAACAAAATAAAAATGTGCATACTTTTGTTTATTAGGCCTACTTTCATTATGACTTTGTACTTCGTTGATTTTCTTTAACTAAATGAAATAGTTGGCTATAGCTGATAATATCTCTCAAGATTTTTATCAAAATGACTCAAAATTATGGCTACTTGGTTGAAATTCAGAAATTATTGATACCAGAATCTGATACAAATGTAAAAAATTTGTTTATCTTTCCTCATTTTTACTTTCTCCACCCTATACGTAGTATATGGAGAAAGTATTGTTTTCGTAAAAATGTTCGAATTTGAATTTTCAGTTGAATTATCTGTTTTGGTGCTCCCAGAACCCCAAAAAATTGTTTAGTGCAATTATCTGTGTTGGTACTCCCTGAACCCAAAAATATTTTTAGTGGAATTTTTTGTTTTGGTGCTCCCTGAACCCAAAAAAGTGTTTTTAACGTGGTGTCTGTCTGTCAGTGTGTCAGTATGTATACACGACCAGAGAGGACACTATTGGTCCGATTTTCATGAAATTTGGTATGTAGGTACTAAACCCTAATATCTCCAGGCGTTTTTTTCATTTTTTGGAATTTTTAATTTTTAAGGGTAATTTACCCCTAAAAACCCATAAAAAATGACAAAAATGCAAATTTCTCAAAAACGGCTCTAACGATTTTGATCAAATTTTCAGTATTTATAGTGCTTAAGATGCCAAAGAAAATGACACCACCCGCTTTTATCAAAACTTCGGCGTTTTATAATTATGGGGAAATGTTAAAAAATAAACAAGTTTATGTTGTCAATCTAGCATCGCGGTCACGGCCGCACGGGGTAGCACAACGGTAGCGAACACGGCCAGTAATTCAAAGGTCGCGCGATCGAATCCCGCCTGGGACAATAATTTTTTTATACGATTGACGTAGGTAGAATATTTTTTTTTGTTTTGTTCTAAAAAGTAGTAAATAAAATGATTAAAAACAATATTATTTTGACTACAGTAAGTTGGGAGAAAGTTTGTGTCAGTTAACTGATACAGTTTATTACTTTTTGTTGCCTTCTTGGTATTGTAGATTTTAGACTACATATGTACGTTATTTTGACCTCCGACATGAAGTGCTATGCCCTTTTTCAAAAAACAAAGTTGAAAGAGACTTGAATTTTTTGAGTTTCTATTTATAATTAATTAGAACACTATCAAATTAGTCACTGTTGAATTTGATGCCATCAACAGCAATAAAAAATATTGATGAAAAGGCCAAATCAAAATTTCAAAATTATAATATAAGTAAATTCAGTAGTATATTAAAAAGGTAAACACTACTTAGAGAATCAACTGAAAATGTTCCTGCATTATTTAAACAATAAGGTAATTATTTATGTTTAATTGCAACATTATTTTAACTAGTGGGAACCATAATTCTTTTGTTTGTTAACAGAATACTCACTGTAGATATGTATTCCGAGAGGAGAGGAAAAGAGGGGCCCTACTCTTTGGGTACAACCTCAATAAAAAATATAGACTCTTTTGCTTCGCTGTTACCTTACTTTCGCTTCCTTCATCGGTGTGAATAAAAATTAAACATTTACAAATGGACCATATGAAAGAGATAGACACATTTTTGTTAGTGAACAGATCGTGTAACACAATTGTTTTATTTATAAATATATACGGAGGGCCATATTAAGTACCAATCTTAGTTATTCAACCAGTTTGTCCAGTATTCATTTAACAGTTTATTCGTATAACTTCTAGAATAGGCCTAATCTAATAAAAACCAAACAATCTAACATTCGAATAAAAATTTGTCAAAAATCCTAACACTAATCAGTCAATCTTATTAGTTTGTTTGAATATTATTTAAAGTGTCGGTGCAGTAAATTGTATTTAATGAATAACTATCATTATTGCTGTTTTTTAAGTTATTTTGAATCTTATATATTTTTTACTAACTTTCACTAACGTGGCAACAAACAATACATTGTGAAAAGAATATAAATCTTTAAACATTAAAATATACAGTACGATTAAAACAAAATAGTACATAAGAGTATCACCAGTGGCGGCTCGTGAGTAAAATGCTGGGGGGGCACACACCACTGGGGTGTTTGTACATTTTGTGTATTTTAGTGAGTTTTTAAAGCAATCTAGGTATTAAATTTGTGATGCCATTTTATGTTTCTGAAATATTTATCATATGTAAATCTGAAATACTCTACTTACACACCTTTAGTTATATTGCTTGTAGCGGAAGTCCATCCTTCTTTCCGACTCACTATACTATACGCGCTATAACTTTTCACTTGGGATTTTTGTAGTTTAATGTGAAAATGGTATCGGCAACGTCGCACTGCTGAGACGAGCGGATGTGTCTTATTGCGCTGGCTCACAGGTGCACTTCCTGAGAAGGCTCTTTCGAAATTGCAAATTATTATTTTTTTTCTTCTGAGACATTTTTTAATATTTCTTATCATAACATGTTTGGTCATACTTTACTGATAATAAATATCTAAAATTTATTAAAATTGGACAATTATAAGTATTGTTTATAATAGTTGTATAATGTCATAGTTAAAACATTATTAAAAATCCAGGTAATTAATTCAACCATGAGTTCATCTCTTCATGGTAGTCGTTAGTCTTTTTTGAACCGAATATACGTGGTTCAGATTTAATCCATCCTTTTGATGATCCAGCACGGCAAACAATAATTCTACTCCCTTCCCCAATTGGTGCCCCCAGACTACCCTGTACAGTTTCATCAGTCCAACCTGTAGTTATCGTAGTGTTTTTATTAATCCATGTTTCGTCCAAAAATACAGTTTTATTCCAGACAATATGTTTGGAAGCCCTTAAAAACGATACCTTGCCAGTGCCACGTCAGGCCTCTCAAGTAGTACCTTACGTTTGTTTATTTTCTTATACTTAAATCCAATTTTCTTTAAAATGTTACGAAGGGATGTGTGTTTTCCCCAAAAAAATCCACATTCATTCATACTTTTTAACAGTTTGGGAACAGTTGGAACTTCTTTTCTATTGTAGTAGGAGTATACATTATACATGTCGCCTTATGGCACCGTTGTCAAATTTATCAATATCAGTGGTTGGTTTTTGTTTATTTCTTTTTTTACCTGGTGTTACAGGACTCCCGTCATCCTTTTTTTCAGCTGTTTTCTCTTGGTTTCCAATATTTACCACTGTTCGTTGACTTATATTACAAGCCTCCGCAACCCGTTTTAAAACTTGATGTACATTTCTTAACGGCCCATTGTTTGTTTTCTCCTGTTGGAAATACCGCACGACAATGAGAACGATCGTCCTAGCCCGACTATTGAGTGCTTTTCTTTGACTGCTCGGCATTACTAAAAACGTCGGCCACAATCGCAAGTCACAAGCACAGTAACATACAACGCGAACTGACCAACAGGAAAATTTCTGAAGCAACAAAACTCTAATTTTTACTTTATACAAAACATTTTTACAAAAATATTTTTACTTTTTACTTTAAGATATTTATTGTCAGCAGGTTAAAAACGACATTTTTTTAAGTTTATATTATTTTGAATTAGTTATTTTTCAATAGTTTTTGTTCTATATTTAAATGTTAATTTTTCCGCAAAACGATCACAATATATTTAGTTTTACCCTTTTCCAATACTATTAGTTGTCTGATTACAAATATTTTTATATATTATTTCTTGTTAGAAAATTATCTTTATGATGCATAGTCATAATGAACTTTTCATTAAGTTTTGAAGAAAAAGTGTAATTTTCACTAGGAGCCTAGTTGTGAGTCATCGTCCAACCGGATACATGTGATAGGAGGGATGGGGTAGCGAGCCGCCCCGCAGCGTTGCCAAACTGTGGAAGTCCCAAGTGAAAAGTTATCGCGCGCGAGGTATAGATACGTCGCTCTGCGCATGCTCGGACGCCGTCCCAAGCCTTCCATAAGGCACAAGCTTAGACGCGTCATAGCACCAGCAGCCCCCACCACTACCACTCTTCATATAACTGCATGGAAATGGATTGGGACGTTCTGGCCAGCGACCCACGGCTACAAATACAAACTTCTCGCGCTATTTTGGCGTGTTTTTCCTACATTTTCGATGTGTGATTGAAAAAAACACTTTGGTTAATTAAATGTATAATTATAATTGAATGGGTATTTAATTTTTTTTCTTTTTCAAATCTTTTGGAGGGGCGGCGTCCGAGAGCCCTTATGGGCAAGCCGCCACTGAGTATCACGTAAATCACCTTCAGAAAAAAACCAGGACCAGCTTAGCAACACAATTTTAGGTTAGGTATAGTTTAGTTTATTTTACCTTTCTTAATGGCAACACACACACATGATTTTGTTTGTGCACATCTATGGCATAGGACCTTTTGAATGATAATAAATACTAAAAAAAGTACTTTAATTTTTTATGTTCACAATCACATATTAATATAATGATATTTTATACTATGTATTTATATTTGCAAACCTAAGTTATGGCCCATAATTAAGTTATTTTATAAAATTGAATTTAAAAAAACTATAAACCTTATTAAGGATTAGCAAGATCGTTGGAACCTCTGGTTAATGTATGGGTCAGGGACTGTGTGATTCACAAGCAGTGTAAGCCCAGAAACTTTCAAACAGTGAGGCTAGATGCTGTTGCTGAAAGAATGTATACGTGTTATGCCATTATAAGCAGCAATAAATATAATTAGTAAAACTTGTATTATTGGCGATTGATAATCTAACGAAGGGATGTTAATTTCCCCTTTATCATAGAGTTCTCTATTTTTTTTTTTTTTTTAGATTCAAAAGGCTCTTACCTAGAGCTCAGAAACCTATGGGAAGGTTATAAAAGATATTCTGATAAATTCCAAAATTCAAAACATCTCAGTTCATGTATTCCTCAACTAAATAGAATGTTTTCTCTTTAACCCTTAAGTGCGCGGGCTTCCTTTTGTTACGTGAGTGCTTGCGCTGAGTCGTTCATGACCCCAGCGATAAAAACATCTGTTTTAGCTATTTTGGCTCATTTTGTTTTGGTAACCATATTTGTTTTGGCTGTAGAATAGGTAAACAATGTGTTTGCATGAAATTTACCTTAATTTTGCTATTTTTTTATTCAAATTACCTCTTACCTTAGTAGAGCGACCATGCGCGATCTTGCGTTGCGATAAAAATATTTTGTTAACGGTAATTTTTTGTATATGAATATTGTAAAACCACAGTTTTATAAAGTTTAAAATACTTTATTGAATCACTTATTTACTATAGATTATTTTGCACTTTAGCTTACTATGCAAAGATGGCGTGTGAAGCTCTGTCAGTTTCAAAATAACATAAATCAAACTTGACAGCTTAAATGTTTTCTAATTCTAATAATTTTTTAAATAATTTTCAAATAAACATTTAACCCGAATATAATTATTAATTTTAAAAATTTGTACGGTACCTAAATTATTCCTAGCAATTTTTTTATACTGTAAGGTGAACTTACCCAAAACTAAATTTCGTAGAAGGCAGTAAAAACACTCAATTAGAGGGAAGCATTGTTTTATTCACAGTATAGCTGGTATTTTATAAAATTAGTTTGTAATCAAAACTAAATGAATTAAAATCATCACACTAGTGTTCATGTTGTTTCTTGAGAAGACTTATTAATCTGAATTTGAGTATGTTTCTTGATTGATATTTTGGCACGTCTTGCAAAAATAGTCCATTTGTAAAGAACACATTGGCCATTGACACTTGAAACATTTCTGAGTTGTTTAGTGTCTTTCGTGCGGGGTCAGATTACACATCTTACTCTTGATCCTGCTGATCTAGTAACAGTTTCAGTTGGTTGAGGAGTATCTGGTGCATTAGCAACCTTGGAAATAATACCTTGAACGCAGCATCCTAGGAAGTGAATTCATAGTTGCCCTTTTAGCCACGTTAGGTTTCACCATCTCATAGCCAACTTGCCTCAAAAACTTCTTTTTTTTATTACTTCATCTTCTTTGCAGTTGCTCAGATAAATTACTTGTGCATTTACGCCTGCGATATCAAGTAGTCGGTAAAATAAAACAAGAGGCCACCTAAGATATCTTCTGGAAGTGGAGTAGGTGCCACATTTTTCATCAACAACATCTACTCCAGACTATATCGAGTTGTAAAAGGTAATGATTTCTGGTTTGTTCATGTCTTCAACATCATTGTCTATGCAATATCAAAATGCACAGAAGAAACGAGAACAACACTGCGGTTTTGTTTTGTAGCGTACGAAGATCATTTACCAAAAGTATACTGGAGAACCAGTTGTCTGCAGTTATATTTCTACCTGTGTGTTCTATATGACTCACAAGTCTTAAACCACATCCTTTGGCTTGTTTGATTGTATGAAGTGGCTGGTTTCCTACAAATACTTCCATTTTATGAACTTAGAACATTTTACTTTCTCACTATACTATGGTACAGAGAAAGTATAGTGATTGTAAAAAAAATCGATGTTGAGATTTTTGTGGAAATATCCGTTTTGGGACCCCCTGAGTCCAAAAAAGTGGTTTTTACAAAATGTCTGTCTGCATGTATACAAAGCTAGAGCAAAAACTATTCGATCGATTTCAAACAAATTTGCACCAGACATGTCAAGTAGGCCTGTATAGATGCACGAAATACGGTTTTGAAAAATTTTGAAAAAGAACCCCCTTTTTGGCAAAAAAACTTCAAAAAACCTGTTATTATTTTTTTATAAAAAAACGGCTCTAATGATTTTGATAAAATTTGGTTTATTTGAAGCCTTTAATGTACCCTACCAAATGAAAAAACCGCATCTTTCTAAAAATTCTCGTTTAGATAATAATAATAATAATAATAACTGATTTTTGGGGTTTTTGGCCTTAAAGGGGGTTGTTTTTCAAAACCTTTTTTCGTGCATCTATACAGGCCTAATTGACGTGTTTGGTGCAAATGTGTTCGAAATCGATCGAATAGGTTTCTCTCGATCGAAACCTATTATTTACCTATTATAAATATTATTATATTAATAATAATATTTATTAGTTAATCTCCTACTTTAATCAATTACCTCTCCTACCCCTCCTACAATTATGAAGTCACAGTGAATATGTTTAATAATTTAAATATGTTTGTGAGAAAGTATGTGCCAGTTCCTCCTGATACTGTTTATTTGAATCGGTTTGAGTAAAAATTATAATCCCGTATTTAGCGGGTTTATTCTTCATGAATTGTCTAGAAGGACATCTTCCTCTAAACACTACTAATTGTTCGTCAATAGTTGTGAATGCACATGGAACATAATACTCCGTACAGTTCCTGTTGAGTCTGTCAAACACCTTTCTAAATGCAGCTAGTTTATCTAATTCCCTCCTTCCTAGCCGATCAAAAATATTGTCAAATCTAATTTGTCTAAAAAATAATAAACAACAATCTCAAGAATTTCATTATCAATCATCAAGCTATAACAATTCAAGGGAGTTTTTGCATCTTTACCTGCATTTTTAGGACCTGGTAACTTATTATATTTGCAGGCCGAGTACGAGCAGTAGCTGCAACAATAGGCTTTTTCTTCCAAACAGTAAGTTCATCCTTCCCAACAAATACAGATATCCTTCCAGATATCCAGCTCTCGTATAACCTCTTCTATCACTTGATCTAGAGTATTAGCCTTTTTAATTGTTGGTTCATTGTCGTCAACATCCATAGCAGAGCCTAGTCCAAGCATTTTGATATATCAGGGTGCGATTGGCTCCTCATCATTAGTCGGAGGAACGAAATCAAAATCAGGATTGTAGTCGGGTCTTCATTGCTGTTGTCAACCTCAGTGTCAGTGTTGTGGTCTGACTCACTGAGATCATCGATTTCCCTATCATCTGTTAGAGAACTTTGATCGTTAAAAATGTCATCTTCTTCAGTTTCTATCAAATATCTTTTAATCATGGCTTCTTGGTTGCCGTCTAAACTCATTTCACAATCAATATTTACACAAAAAACTATTTACAAATCTATTTAGGCTACATATGCGCCAAACAACTGTACTTATTCACTATAAAAAGTAACACTAGTTCGCGCGCGGGGTAATAGACGACCCCGAACATACAACACTGGAAGGTAACAAGAGTGTGCAGAGTGCAGAGTTCTGTTGTCACGGACTATATGTGTCAACACTGGCCAAGGTCAACACCAAACCTATAGGGATTACTCATTGACCACCCTGAAGGTAGCAAGCAGCACTGCACTCACACCAACCTACTGTGGGAAATATCACAAATTAAATTTCCCTGGGGTTGTTTCAGCCACTTAAGAGTTAGACCTAATCTATTTTGATATACGGTTTTAAATTTATCTTCAGTCAGCAATCTTATGGAGATAGGAAGCTTGTTGAACAATTTATACTGTAGATAGCTGTGACACATGAGTCCTCATGAGGGATGGCCAAATCCTATCCATTCCTAGTAGGCCTATTACGATCATGGTTGAAAGTGTGACTGTCAAATTTGGAAATATTTTGCTTCACATAAATTAGATTGCAATAAATGTACAGGAAGACATTGTCATAATCTGCAGTTCGGAAAAGCTAGCTTTTCAAGAAAGCTTGTAGATATAGGCCTACTTCTAATTGCTTTTTTTCTTCCATAAAAATGTTCTGTTAGAAGCCTCAGTATTACCCCACAGGCAAATTCCATAGTTCAAGAGAGAATTAAATAACTAGATTGCAATATTATGTAAGGAAGACATTGTCATAATCTGCAGTTTGAAAAAACTAGCTTTACAAGAATGCATATTAGATAAGCCATATATACTTCTAATTGCTTTTTTCTTCCATAAAAATGTTCTGATAGAAGCCTTACTTTTGCCCCACAAAAAAATTCCATAACTCAAGAGAGAATGAAATAAACCATAGTAGGTCATCAATAAAACCTAACACATATTTTGATTTCCTTTTCAGATACACAACTCTGGATAATTTCTTTAAAAAACGGCAATGATAATAATATAAACAGCAAAATTTTATTTTTGCCGTTTTATTAAAATTGTCTATGATAAAGCATTTAAGGATCTCTCACAGATGTACTGTTAATTTATTACTATTTGTTGAAGTAATAATAGTGTTGTGTTTAAAACTATTTTCTACGACTTTGAGAGTTCTTAGTGAAAAGGTGTTGTGAATATTTCGTTGCCAGTTTTATTGAGATGCTGTGTCAATTAGATACACATTACTTTACTAATAGCTCTATAGTTGGCTCAATCTTGTGTCAATTACTGGGTGTTAGATGCCAAATCCATTAACAAATTGGTTTAGTTAATCCTATCTCACAGTTTTTTGTCATCTATTTTTTATACCTTTCTTCCTATCAAGAAGTCTGCTCTCCATCATGTGGAATAAGTTTATAGTCAGGGAATTTTAGGTAAAAAGTAAAACTAAATATAATTAGGATTACAATGTTGTGTTTGAAATAATTCACACTTGAAATCATTATATTCATTCAGAAATAGGCACTTCTTCATGGGACACCCTATATATTTCTTCTCTTTTAAGCATGAATACCTTTACATTTGTTTCTATGTTTAGCTGACTTTATTTTTCAGTAGCCCCACCCAACCACACATGAGTCCCAAGAGAGTCTTTGCATGAGAGTTAAAATATTCATTAACATGGACTCTAAACCATATCCAAACTAATACGACTAAGTGTATGAACCCGTTTATCTACTTGTAACCACATTAACTACTGAATTTCATTGAAATGAAACACAACACAATATTTAGTAGAATTTAACATCTAAATATTTAGTAGAATTTAATTCTGTGTAGGATAAATGGTATAATTGCATTGAGGTATGAATATTGTTGAAAACTATATCATTTAGATTTACTAGCAATAGTCCTAAATAATGTAATTACAAATACAGTACTTTTAGCTATGGTAAAAACTAACTAAAATAACAAATCTTTACTACCTTACCATAATATATTTTAAACGATGAATTATTCACTAATAAAGGGAAGAGTGTCACAGTGGTTAATGGCTAGAGGTTTCAATCCCGGGATCCCGGACCATTTTATGGTCCTGTCAATCCCGGGATTAGCTAAGTCCAATCCCGAGATTTTCGGGATTGATAATTAGATTAAAAAACAGGAAATTCATAGATTTTCTCGATGTTTTACTTTATTTTCTATGTGAACCTGTTTGTATGATGTACAATGTACAGTAACTATTTTTATTACAAAATTATTGCAGACCAATGTAACTTTAATTAATTAAAAGAAAAGAAAAATTGGATCATTTATGTCAAAACTTAGAACTGTTGATGTCAAACTGCGAATGTTACTTTTTAATATTCATACATTCTTATCAGCCAAGCCACCCCTCCGTAGCCGTAACACTAGGGCCAAAGAGACAGACTTGACCTTCAACGATCTCGCTCGAGTTTACAGCGTTATAGTTTACTATAGTTTGGTGTGTAATAAAATTAGTTTTAAACAGTAGAGTAGCTGAGTTACTTAGAGTATTATTAGGTTTGTGGTATTTTATGAAAAATTAAAATTACAGTAGATATTTAGTTTAAAAGTTTTTTTTTCTCAATAGTTTAAGTTAAAAAATGTGTGTACTTTTAATGTTTTTCTGTTTGTTTTTTACGAAGTTTTACAGTGTTTAATTCACTTTCACTTCGTATATATGTAGCTTTTTTACCGCTTGTGTTCGTTCAGCATTTAAAATATATAAAATATGACTAAAGTTTGTTCCATAAATAAATACCAATTTCATATGATGTTGTTTCGATAAAACTCCTAGTTCCCAGCTCCAGGTTAGACAAACCAATCTTATAGGTTTAATATACATGTTATTAAAAAAAGGTTATTAGGTAACTGTTGGTAAAACTTTTGACGTCTTTGATATACGGTAACAGGAAAATTTCAATCTAATTTACAGTTTAAATCTCATGCAAAACAAAAGTGAAAAGATTCAAATATATGCTACAAAAACGCAAATACATTATGTATATAGGCTAAATGTATCAATTTTATGGAGGGTTTAATTTACATAAACAAAATTTAAAGGAGTTTAATTACTACAAAACCTGATTTTCGCAAGGTTATCAGAGAAAAATTAATAAATCTGAATCCCGGAACTAGTCCCGAGATTGACCCCTGGCAATTCCAAAAACCCGGGATTAAAACCCCTATTAATAGCCCTAGTCCAGACTGTTTCAGTTTGAATCTCCAACTCAGTTGTTTACTACTCAGTCTTCAACTAATTGTTGGCGGTTTTTTTACTTGCGACATACACTACTCCCAAGGCATACACTATTCCTACTAAATGTTGGTTAGTCTAACTAGCACAAAAAAAAAAAAAAGTTTTAATTACTTAAAATTGTTGGCCGCTGCAACAGGAAAGATTGTAATCACAATTTCTCTAAAACATCAATAAAATTAATCCTCACTTAATGTTTTAGTGTACAAAGAGAACATAAACACTATCCATGGTGTGTCAGACGCATTGAAATAAGGTTCCATGTTTCATTCAAATTTAAAAAAACTACAAGGTTTTACAAAACTTTACTTGCATGGAAAAATATCTTACTAGTTTTTCGTCAGTTATCTGCATTTGAGAAAACAAAAAGCACACTGTGATTAGAATTTATTACAAAAAGTTTTAAAGTGAAGTTCCTACGAGGCTGTAACACACGGAGAGGTAAAAAACAACTTCAACGTCGAGGATATGAGCTTTTAAAGTCACCTGCAATGTATCTCCCCGACCACTCATTAATTTCAAACCAATGTGTTAAAAAATCTGTAAACGTTCTTGTAACTACCACTTAATACAGGGTGCGGCAAAACCGACTAAGCAGTTTCTATGGAATACCACTCGGGCTGTGGTGGGGATAGACAGTCAAACGTAGTCGGCCTTTGTTCCTTTGGCAATCCCATTTCAGTAGCCAACATGGTTTGGACCGGTGCACATTGTGGATTTGCCGTACGTGCGTATTATGAAAACAACAGATCTGTGATCGCTACACAACGAGCTTTTCGGAGACGGTTCAACATTACGCACAACAATGCCGTTCCTAATGCAAACACGATTCGGTCCTGGGTTCGGCAGTTGGAGGAAACTGGTAGCACACTAAGAACAAATACACATTGGACTAAGAACACCAGAAAATGTGCAGCGGGTGAGAACAGCAGTTCAACAATCACAGATGCGTTATGCTCGAAAACATGCAGTTGCATTGGGGATTTCAGACCGCAGTTTGAGAAAAATTAATTCTGCAGTTCGATTTGAAGTTCCATCCCTTCAAAATAATGATTGCTCAAGAATTGCGCCCAGCAGACTATGTCAACCGTCAAAATCTGTGTGAGAAAATGTTTCCATCCGAATGCAGCGACGAGGCACATTTTCACACATAAGTGGATACGTGAATAAACAGAATTTTTGTTACTGGGCTAAAAATAACCCCAGAATTACTCAAGAAAGACCCCAACATTCGCCTAAAGTGACAGTGTGATGGCGCCGTATCACAATTTGGTATGATAGGGAGGAAGGTGTAACCGTTACCGTGAATTCCACACGTTACGTTTCAATGTTGCAAAATTTTCTGCAACCCAAAATTGACGAGATTGTTGAAGAACATGGATTGGGGGACTTCTGGTTCCAACAGGATGGAGCTACGGCTCACACAGCTCGAATTTCACTTGGTGTGTTGAGAGAAATGTTTCCGGGACGCCTCTTCTATTTGAGGGGTGATATCGAATGGCCTGCTCGGTCACCAGATTTGAGCATTTGCGATTATTTTCTTTGGTGATATCCGAAGGAAAAGGTGTTCCAAAAGTCGCCCTCTCACCCTACCAAAGCTAAGAGAGCGGATTATTGAAGAGTGATCGCTATACCTCAGGATATGTGTGCAAGAGCTGCTCGAAACTTCAGAGATCGTCTAAAACAATGTATTGATGCTAACGGCTGCCATTTTGAAGACATAATTTTTAAAATTAAATGAATGTAAAATAGTATGTTCTACTAACTTAAAAAATACAAAAATTTTCTCTCTATATATCGACATTTAATTTTGTATTGCTCCTCAAAACTGCTTAGCTGGTTCTGCCGCACCCTATATTACTTGCAATGACAGTAATATCTGTCTCATTAAAATATTAAGTTTTGTAAAAATTCTATACAAATTTTAATATTTATACATGTTTTAACATGCCCATGTTCACTTTGAGTGATTTCAAGGAAGATTTCCTTCACAAAAACTATAAAATGCAACTTTTGCAAGATGTAGCCTTTACTTCCTTGCTGGAACACAAAGCTAAAAACTTTTAGTTAATGTATTTGAACATTTTCACTATGAGGTAGGATTATTGTTTAGATATTACTGACCTACTCATATATGGACATACTTGTAATTTTAGTTAATGCGAAAGATCTATGAAATTTTTGTACCTGTTATAACCTATTATAAACATGATACATTGCAAAACAAACGAAACATTTTCAAGCACATTTTACTTGGTGAATATCTTTCAAGTTAATGAAATAAGCAACACTCTTGAGACAAGGGTAGTAGAGGGAGAAGCTTGTCATATGCTTGTAAAGTCTAATGAGGTTGGGCAATGTACTATATTAACGTTATAAACTGTCATATTATAATGAAGTTAGGAGAACCATGGCTTGTTTAACAGCGCTATACAAATTATAATTTATTTATAAAGTTTCTTAAATGTTAAAGGACAGGTGATACATATACAACCTCTTTGATTAATTTTAACAAGAGGGATAGCAGGCCGGTAAGCATATCAATGCCATGTGCTAATGTCCTATATAAAAGTTAAGTTATGTTCAAAAAAATATTCTTAGTTGGTCAGTGTAATTTACATGAATATAAACCCAATATAATTTGAAAATTTTTATTTAAAATTTAAATTTTTCAATATGACATGTACAAAATTAATGACAAAATTAATGAACTGAAATAAAAGTTATGAAATTTGACATCTTGACAGATTTGTATTTACTATTTACATTTCTGAGTAAAAATGAAAAGATATTTTTGAAGAGTTGTCCAGCTCCAACAAAGAGTAGATTTCATTTCACCAATTATTGTTACAAGGTCAAAATTACATTTATTTTTTTAATTCTTTTAATTTAAATTATCTTGTAATTTAATACAGGGGAAGGGATTCAGCACCTTAAACAAAAACATTGAGGGAGCTCGGGCACTCTCGAGCCTTGTAGAGTGGATGTGTGATCTTGATTATTAAACTTGATAACTGCGTCGTAAAACTCATTTCAATGTATTTTTAGTCTGTAAACTACAGTAATTTAAGGCTAACGTTTCAATTTACAAAGGTCATGTGCTAAAAATAAACTTTAAATTCACGGATGAGATTAATTATTTATTTCTTCGTCAACTGATGATTAGTAACCATTCTATTTTATAAAAAGCTAACATAAATTCTAAAGCAAAATCCTTTGTGTGTGAGTTTTCTTTAGCTTTAACCAAATAATAAAATCTGTAGGCAACAAAGAAAATGAAATGTTTATTACAAAATATTGTCTGAAACGTTGAATAATTTATACACTCAATATGTAAAATCTTTCTGTGTTCGCTTAGTTTTGTTGTTTAATGAATGTCACTAGTGATTTGGTTGATAGTCTTTTGTAATTATTCATAATTAGCCTTGGTAATCTGATATGTATGTCATAAGATGTTGGGTAATCCTGTTTATATTACTTTAGAATGGATATAGCAGAACTGAAACTATTGAGATTAATAATTGACTGAAACAAATTAATCTTTTGTACAATTGTGAATATAATTGAATTAATAATTGTACATACAATGAAAGAATTTATAGGTGCTTTAAAATTTCATGCTATTACTTGTGTGTGTTATTAGAACAAACAGATGCTTCTTCTCTTGAAGAAGAAACTGAAAACAGTTTTGAATAAGCAACAAATCTTGGTTAAACTTAAATTATCCCAGTGGTGTTCTTGGGATGCCCACATTTTGAAAAGTACGAGAATAAAAGTTGGTCATGGAATGTCAGCGAATTAGGCAAACAATCTGGAAAGTCAGGGATATATTTCCTGACAGATTTAAGGGTATTTTTTTATACTGTAGTCTGCCTGTTTGATTGGTTTATTTTCTATTTTATAAACTATTGTAAAAGCTATAGCTGATTTATTGGATCATAATAAACTTTATCTATAATTTTCAATTATACTCTTAAAGCATCCATTGTTCAAATTTTTGAAATCCTGTGGCAGTTTCCAATTTACTCAGTTTTCAAGTAAAATTCAATTTCTGTAAGAAGGTAAGAATAGAATTAGGCCAGAATTTCTGTGGTAACTCTGTAATGTACATTTAACCCAATTTGTATTCATTTTTAAGATTCCATATCTTTCCTGTCTGATTGGTTTATTTTCTATTTTAAAAACTATTGTAAAAGCTATAGCTGATTTATTGGATTATAAAAAACTTTATCTATAATTTTCAATTATACTCTTAAAGCATCCATTGCTCAAATTTTCGAAATCCTGTGGCAGTTTTCAATTTACTCAGTTTGCAAATAAAACTCAATTTCTGTAAGCAGGTAAGAGTAGAATAAGGCCAGAATTTCTGTGATAACTCTATACATACGTACATTTAACCCAATTTGTATTCATTTTTAAGATTCCATATCTTAAAAAGGCAAACTAAAGCCCTTTTATAGGATCATCCATTTGTATTTTTGTCACAGTTGATTTCCTCTGAAACAGATAAAAGTATCAAGATTAAATTTAACACAATTACATAAAAAACATGTTTACATCTGGCTATATTTCAATACTTATAACTTTAAAATAAATTTCGGGGACTTAAACTGCTATGAATTTTGGGGACCAAGTTTGGTATTCCAAAAAATAAGTTTATTATGATACTATCATTTGAGGTATCGTTTGAAAGGGATTTATTTATTATATTAAAACTAATTTATATTTTGTGAAATATACTTTTTCAAATATTTCCAATAATGTTGCTAAAATCTCCTTCCCCCTCAATGTATTCATATATACTTTACTGAAAAACTATAGTGGATCCAGATTTTTCTTAAAGTGATGAAAATGTGTTTTCCATTCTTGCATTAAACTGCAATGCTCTGTGTTCACCTTCTTCCTTGGTCTGCATCCATCAGTGGAAAATTTCTACTGGCGGTTTTTATTGTTATTTGATACTGTAATTAGTCAGGCAGTCAATATTTACTTCTTATGTACAGTAGGAAATATTTGTGAAGAAGCGACTGGCTGTATGCGCAGAAGCAGGGACAGCCAAGGAACATGCACTAACAGCGTGGAGGTCAGCGTAGCTAGTCAGTCGGTGACAGAGGTTGGTCGCGTTATCTAGTGCTCTGTCTTTCCTAAAAACATTGTTTTAATTTGGATTCAAATAACAGGGTCATAGTATTTTTTAATTATAATACAAATAGTACCACTCAAAAGAGCACAAACTGAATAAATTTTACTCATTTATAAAATTTTGTAATTAGTAATAAAGGAAAAAAATTGTTAAAATAATGTGGGTTATGAAAAATCTGGAAATGTAAGAGCTGAAAACATGCAACTCAGTACACGAGGTATAGTCAACAATATTTTTAATAGCTAGCTATTTCTTGACAAAATAATATAGCTAATAACAGTCAGCTATAATACGTATTCTTACGTTATCTTAATTAAAATCTATTCTAACTTAAGGTATTCTAACGTTATTTAATTAATATATTGTAATGTAATTATGAAAGTCCACAAATAGTGTCATCGACACAGTAAGCACTCCGGCTTCATAAACAGAATGGGTAGTCGTGTACTCAGCAGTCAAATCCCCCATCCTGCCACACATAACATATCTCCTCCCTTCCACACTCACATCCCTACCTGCGCGAATCGCTTCTTCACATATATTTCCTACTGTAAGTATGTTTCCAGTTGGACGGAATTTTTCTATGACTGGTGAACCATGGCAATTCTGTAAGTTCAGAACCTTAATCCGAATCCATCAACTTATAATTTCTTCATGCCATTGTTATTGTTATTTGTTACTGAAATTAGACAGCAAGACAACCTTTACGTTGTGTATGTATGCTTCCAGTTCGACGGATTTATTTAATACTTGTAGACAACAATCCTGTGTGATCAAATCTTTCACCTTTTTTCTTGGTCCGCATCCATCAATGTGTAATTTCTTCCTGCCATTGTTATTGTTATTTGTTACTGTAATTAGGTGGCCAGTACAAAATGTATGTTGTGAAAGTATGCTTCTATTTCGGCACATTTTTTCTATGATGCAGTTGATGCAGATCATTGTAAACGCTCCTGAAATTCATTTGCTACTTGTGATTTCCTGGCCAATTCGTATGAGTAGCAAAGTGTTCTCCAGTATCTGCAATGTTAATGCCATTTTAACTTCTACACTGTTTGATTCAAAATCAACGAACTATTCTCTTGCTTTGATAACAATAAATACCCAAAGTAATCAGCTGGCATATGATTATAAGTTCTAATGTCATTTGTTTTAGGAAATACTGAAATTTAAGCAAAATAAGGTGTGTTAAATTAGGTTGAAGTTTTTTGTAAAGGATACGGTTGTAAGGAATTTGCCTTGGTGCAATGATCTTTGCTATTTGTTAGGTTAAGTTATTTCTACTTTAACCAACTAATCCTTACTATTACTTTAACTAGTACAGGCTACGGTTGTAAGGAATTT
>JAGFPH010000052.1:293196-310075 GCA_018207615.1 Philaenus spumarius
GCATTTGAAATACGAAAAAAAATTCTGAGCTCTCGGGGGGGGGGGGGGGCATGGCCCCCCTGGCCCCCCCCCCTGGAGCCGCCCCTGGCCGTGAGTTGGTTAGTGAAGTGGCAATCATCTGAGAAATTAATTATCAAAATTATATCCGAACCTTGTGTTTGTCCATTTAAAATGTAGGCCTATAAGCTTACATACTTAATCTGATTGAAGATATCAGGTTGGTTCAGCAATCAGCTGTTTACACATGTATGCTGATTATTTCTTAGTAGCTGCTGATTATTTGTATTACCTGCTGATTTTATGCTTTTAAATAATTTGCATTTCTAATTTTTAGGTTAGGGTTTTGTTTGCGCTTAAGTCAAACTAGTTCTTTTTAAACTTTACTTAAGCTCCTGTTATAAACTTAATAATTAGATTTTGACATTTAATATTATTTACCATTTTAGTATTTAAGTTATAATTAATTGTATACTCTTACTAAAAATAAATTACAAAATACGTTTATAAAGGCAGCAAAAATTTAGCGTTCGAAGCAAGCAAGGATCTCCCCTAGCCAAATTGAATTCTTTGTATATTACTATCGTTTGAATATTGTGATTAAAGTTAAAGAGTTTATCTGATTTCTCAGATTTTATTGATATTATTTTGATTAAAAGACTTACAATCAAACCTCGTTTGGTGCATCATGAAGTTGTTCTTTTACGCCTTGGTTTTCAGTCTTTTGGCAATTGAAATGTTCTCGTTTGATTTAGAAAGCTTAAACAAAGCTGTCAACCATCGAGATGTGCCAAGATCTATTCCACAGCTTTCAACTCAATTAATACGGATTTATTTTTGGCATTGTACACACAGTAAGATTAGGGTTGATTGTTTACGTACTCGGTGGCTTTGATCGAGACTTTTGTAATGATTACTACTAGATTACATATCCTTATACTCGTGACCTTCTGACAACCCGTATGTTTTATATGCTATATCACGTACATGATAGGTTGATTCAATATTTTTATGAAGAATCTAGTAATTTGTATCCCTTTTCATCGTATTTAAAGAGACACAGTTCTTTAAAAGTGTATATTTTGAATTTATTCAGGTACATAGGTGTTTTGATAAACGTTACTAATGTCGTTAAGCGTTGACACAAATAGACTAATGTTAAAATGATAAGATGAATTATTTATATCAACTTTGACTGCTAACAGTTGGAAGTCACTAACTTTCTCCAGATGAAACTGAAACCTCGTGTATTTCGCACCAAAATGGTTTTAAGGAAAACATTTTTTTTCAAATTACAGTGCCTAAAAAGAGATTTTTTGGAGTTATTGTGCGTTTTGAAGAAATTTCAAATGTTAACATAAATTGACATCATTTTAAAGGTATTAAAAAAAAGCATTTTGAAAATATTCCATTTAGGGGCTGGAACTCTAATTTAGGCCTATGTTTCATTTTGAGAAAGTTAGACCTCCGAGTGCTGACAATCGTTGTTAATTTCAATTTTCATCCATCCATTTATGATTAAGTTGAACAATGTTATGTAATTTAAAACTCTATTTCGAGTGCAAGTATCCAAGTGAACAATTGATGAGATAAGTTTTAACATACTTATTCCGTCTGTGGCTTAATTTTTATTTCCTTATTTAAGCGTTTCAAAACATATGTCACATCATGAGAATCTTCGCTCAAAAGAAGTCGTTTAACATTAAAGCACTAAAAACACGACGTAAATACAGTACTTACTAAGTCTGCGACATATTTGTTATTTCCATATTTACGCGTCTCAAAACTTAAGTCCCATCATCTTCGCTCGATAGAAGTCGTCAAACATGAAAACACTGAAAACATACACATTACAAAACATACATGATGCAGCAAGACAACTCGATAGGTGCGCACCTCGGCGTTTGAAGGACCTCCTAGAGCTCGTCCTAGATAGAGCATACCTCCTTCACACGCCGAGATGTGCACCTGTCGAGTTTTCTCGCTGCATCATGTATGTTGTGTAATGTACGTATGTTTTTAGTGTTTTCATGTTTGACGACTTTTATCGAGCGAAGATTCTGATGATGGGACGTAAGTTTTGAAACGCGTAAATAAGGAAATAACAAATATATGTCGCAGACTTAGTAAGTATATTAAAACTTATGCAATGTTTTGGTAGCATTTGTTACACGAAAAACAATTCTTACCACAAAAACTTTACATTTTTAAGAAACTGTCTTTTAATTTAGAAATTTGTAGAGCGCCTACTGTTTTTTTTCAAATTAAACTGTTGGCTTTTATATACAGTACTAGCTGCCATTAGTTTTGTTGTCTAACATCTTTGCTTTATACCAATTCGACTAATGAAAGCGGGAAAGTAACCTAAAATATGTACAAGCCTGTACATACCTGCATCCGTTTGGGGAAAACTAGCCTAACTAATTACAGCGAGCATAGAGTAGGCCAACATTGAACGCTAACCTACTTGGAGCGGGACCAGGAATGATAGTTTGTGTTCCCATGTTCACAGTTGTGTGTTGTTCTAATATTAATTTATATTTACAACTAGATGGCTCCGCAACCAACACATCGTGGCGGCTAGAAAATGCAAACCGTTCATTGTATACTCTGATATTTTTGCGGAAATGATTGATTAGGACAGAAGGCTCTTGGATTAGGGCGGGAGGTGGTGTTGGAGCGGTGACCTAGACTCTGACGTATTAAGGGTTGCTCCAGTAAACGAGAAAGCAACTGGAAACGCAATCGCATCTCACTGTATCCCTAACTAAACAGTGCAATTTCTTGCAGCTGAACGCTTTGACACTGCCTCATTTCAAACCATTTTATAAGTCTATCTTTTGTAATTGAGTGTTGAAAAAAAAAACTGAATATTCTTTATAAAATTTCGGATCCGGCTTGCAAATTATTTTTCATTATTAATTTTTTATTGTGTTAGGAAAAAAATCAAACTTTGTACTTACAAAATGTCAATTACATAACAAATCAAAAGCATTAAAAAAAATGTAAATTGCAAGACGTGTGCGTATTGTGACTGTGCTTAAAATGAGACCTTGCAAACAATTTTATGATAAAAAGTAAACGAAATAAATGGTTTGAAATTTAACATTGCTCTTATGGGATACAAATTCAAGATGGCCGCCACTACAGCAGACCCTTAAGGCAAGAGTTTTGATGAGAAAAGAGATTCTTGGTTTTGGGTAGTGTGGTGGTAGCGGTGACCTAGATCCTGACGCATGCTCAGTAGGGGTAGACTTTTTGCGTGAATAACATTAACTTGTTTATATAATATAAATATAGAGAAAAGAGTCTTGCCACACTTCCAAACGTGATGAAAACAAGGACCTACCGGTATTACTGTATAGTACATTTTAATTTAATTGGTTTACAAATATAAACACTCATTAGCAAAATAAGTTATGATGAACTTTGTTGGTTTAGGTGAAAAGCAACCTGGAAAATTATTCTTTAATTTTTCTTTACAACAAAATTACGTTAAAACATCGCACTCAATTTCTATATACATATAAAAACGAATATTTGTTTGTTTGCTCTTCTTCTATGCGTTCCTATACCATTGATCCGATTGCAGTGAAACTTTTGTCAATTGTGATCCTAAATCCGCGAAGGTTTCTGAAAAAAAAAATAGAGAAAAAAAATAATTAAAAAATTAATATATTTAATGATTCACAATTGACCCTAAACACAGCCGAAAAATCTATTTGTTTTTGTAGAAGACAGAAAACTAAAAAATATTGTATTTCCCAAACCACTTCAAATTTAATTTAATGCACAAAACATGATTGTCTTTTATTTAAATGTGTCTGCTTCGTATATGTGCACCTAGTAAGGTAGAAAAAGGGTCACTGCAACGCTTACCGGGGACATCTAGTTATATAGATCTAAAGTGTATAACCTTAGTTGGGTTTCAGATAGATTTCTTTAGGTGGTAATTATGAATAAATTATGTTTTTAAGCTATTTCAATTATTATTATTTTCGTTTACATATACTTCTCCGTTAGCCAGATTTACTTCATTGTCGTAAGTTTAGTTGTTTAATCTTAACTGTGTTAATGTTAATATACTTATACTTACTTTTATTTTAGTTTAATATTTTATTTCACATTTAAGAGTGCATGTCTGGCCAGTTAGCCTACCGTTATGTAGGCCTTTTCGGGTCACTGGGGTTCAGGTTAGTCGAAATTAGGGAGAGGTAGGAAAAATGACCAATTTCGCAAATAGTTGGTTAAAACAAATAAACTTAAGTTTGGGAATTCGCTCAACTCACGTCAGCAGTTTAGCTGCGTGAACGAATTATCTATGATTTGATTACCTTCTCTTTCCGGTTAACATACTATTCTCGCTTTGCCGGTATGGTATGCATGACTAGTGGAAATATTTTACGTATATGAAACGTGTAATGGCTTAGCCTCGCACGAGGCACTAACAGCCAATTTCAACGGCAGGTGTATTCCACGAATGAAAGAGCGTGGGCACGTGACAACTAAAGCGTTTATTGACACATTTTGACTGCGTTGAACTTTACTGTCAAGAGTATTGGAAAGGTCATCAGGCTTCCTGATATTTGTATCATAATGCGTTCCTTTGTTCTGCTTCTTAAAGTCATTGTTACGTAACCCTTCTGAATTTAACACTTGTTGGAACGCTCTCAATATCCATACAACACGTACAGTTTTCGGTCCAAGATTGTTAGGATAATCACAATTGTTAGGATCTGATTATGTATGTTGCAGACGCCCGACCTACCTATTTATATAAAATAAAAGCAGAAAACGGTTTTTATTGCACAATTATACGACTCATTTTCTTCCCTGTTTTTTTTTTTTACTATTTTATAACAAATTTGTGTAAATTTAATTAATTACATAATCAAATAAAATTATTCTTAGTAGCTTATTTAGTATTTTCTTTTCGTGTTTACTTAATGTTTCACTTAGACGAAGATAAACCTCAAAATTTATTTTCTCTATTATATTTAAAAAAAAATCCTGTCTTTCACAAAAAAAAAAAAAAAAACTCTGGCTCTACTTCGCATGCATCAGAATCCAGGTTACCGCTACCACGATCCAAGTGGTCACCGCAACTCTCCTAATTCATAATTGTTTTATTGTTTTGGCAATTTTGTATAGTATAAAATACACATGTTTGTATTAATGAATCAGTTTATTTTGTTAATATAACAACAACGGGACGACCAAGATTATTGTTTACAGAGAAAGTGACTGAAGAAAGAAAAATACGAATAAAAGAAGAAAATCAAATTCAAAAACAGTAATAAAGTATGTAACACATAAAAAATCGTGTATTAGGGAACAGAACACAATTTTCCAACGTAACGAAAGAAAATTTAAAAGCAAAGACAATGTTAAACTAAAAAAAAACTGAAATTTATGTTAGGTGTTTATACCAGCGACCAAGGAATACAATAGACTGGTAAAACGCATTACGGGAGTTGAAGCCGACCACTCCCGCTCATAGGTCCCAACACCGGATTCTCTGTCCGCGATCAGCACACATTTTAATTCTCCGCGTTTCAATAACACCAATGAACACACACTTAGTGTTGAGATAAAATTCTGAAGTTTTTAAATGTTGCATAAAACTCTATGGCCATGCTGACGGTATCAAACAAAAATAGAAACATATATTTTATGTCACGTGGAAAAATATAAAATAAAGAAAGTCAACGTTGTGTTTAGACATAATTACATGAAATTTAGGCATAGCGAGAAAGTTTTGTATTTTTTGGACAGATGATTTGTCAAAGCGTAAAAGTTGCTGCAAATAAAAAAAAAAAAAAAAGAACAGCTTATTCTTTACATTTCTTGGTAAAATGCTTAGTTTAGCCTGTAGGCTGTGGTATAGTGACGACTATTGGATTGTTTTGTGAACCGGCGCGATGACCACACCTTTGCTAATCTACTGTATCTACAAGTCTTGTCATTAATTTGTAGCTATTGCTTGTTCTATCACTATATTGTACCATACATTCGTGGTCCGAGTAATTATAATTTAATAAAAATTGTTAATATATTACAATTATATAATAAGAACAATAACAATAAGGAAACTTATAGTGGACTCTGCCGCCTACTCACTTCGCTCGCCAACTCCCAAGGCGACTCGCGGCGAAGCAAATGGATTACAGTATTGTATAATGTGATAATTTCACTGAAATTACAATTGATTTTAGAAGTGTAGCTTCCTAGATCCTGGCATATACGCAGTGGAGATTGTGTGAATGACAGGATTTTTGTATATAATAGTGCGATAAGCCTAACCTAGAAACGCTGTTGGTTGTTAAAAAATGAATTAGTAGGTTGCTATGGTAATAAATGTAAATTCTTTCAAGAAGTATGTGTTGTTTAAGTGTAGGCCTAATATAAAATTGTGTGCTTTAGATCCAAATTAGCTGTTTTATTTATAATATGTAACAACAGATGTTTGAATTTTGCTATAGTAAGCCTTTCCATTGGTATTTGTGTTTGCTTTTATTTTGTTAACCTAACCTAAAAACGCTAGGTTGTGCAAAATAACAAACTGATTCTAAATTAGCCAAGTTGGTTGCTATGGCAATGAATGTAAATGCATAAAAAAATATGTGTTGCTAAGCTTTTGATCCAATTCGGCTGTCTTATTTGTTATAGGGCTGGGAGTGAACCCCTGTATTTTCACAATTTTACGCTTTAAAATAAAATTTGTACAATATCCTTTCTTATTATGCATCTACGATATTCTATTGTTATAACATTTTTAATGAAACCGAACTCTTTTATAGATCTGTTAATGTCGTTATTTTCTTTCGTAATGTTTGAATGAAAACCAAATGGTTGCTAATGTCTAGCTTACTTCTTCAAATAAAAGTTACCTAGTCTCTTTATGTAATGTCTACAAAGAATTATTCTACGTAACTTAAAATTGGCACACGGTTATCATTTCAGACAATTTACCATTTTGTAATCTTATCAAATTACCGAATATCATGCTAACATACGTCATAGATTTCATCAGTTAAAATATGCACACACAAAAGTAGTAAAAATGAGGAACACACTGCATAATATTGTACAAATCATGTGAGGAAATTTGACAATCTTTATTGTTATAATTGAGTTTTATTAGTGTTTGTATCATACAGGGAAATCCAGTAAAGACCTTTCTATGTTAATCATATAATTTAATTAGCTAATTAATTTCTTTATCGGCTCATTGCGTCGTTATTTTTCAACCAATTTGTATAATTTAATGCAATTTTAAACGTTTTTTACTGCAGCTATATACAGAAAAATATAATAATCCAAAATATCACTGTATTTAAATGGGAGAATTTGTATGTTGAAACTATGCCTTAGTTTGGGCGAACCAGCTAACGTGGGCAAAAGCGTGGTATGGCGTTCAGAACGCCCTAAGAGTAGAAAAAATGCATCTACATCAGTAAACCATAAAAGGCACCTTCATCCGTGAAAACAGAAAATGGCATGTGAACACAGTTGTCCTATCATGTTCGATATTTGTATCTGTATGTCTTTACTTAAGACCTGTGCCAGTTAGACCAACGTAGACGGTAGACCAGATGAACATCTGTTTTATGTAATTGTAAGCACAGTGAACATATTATCAATATATATAATACTTGTAAGCGTGGTTTGTCCGTGACACCGCAATTCATCTCCACAGCCTCATGAGGGTTACATCTGGTATGGTAGTTCTCTATCATCATTCACGAAGAAGGTTTCGGTTTAAAACTGCATGGTTTGAGTTCGGAGATATAGGTGTAAAAAAAAACGCATCGCACCAATGAATACTTTATGGGAAGTTGGTGAAGCAGCTGGGAATTGAGTGCTGAAGTGGCCGAGAATGTTCCGGAATGTTCTACGAGCTTCCAGAATGTTCTAGAATATTCCAGAATGTTTTAGAATGTCCCGGACGGTTCTAGACCATTGAAGGGACTTTTCTGTAAAGACCTAGTTTGACAAAAATAATTAACTTTTTCCAATATTCTATTTAAAAATGGCGGCCATTTAAATATTTTTTAAGTGAGAATAACTCAAAAACTGTAAATTAAAAAAAAGGTCATAAATGTACTCATATAATTTCCTATAGAAAAGTATAAAAATTGTTGAAAAAAGGCTAATAGTGAAGCACCGTCCAATTATTTGATTGGTTCAACATCCATAGCAATAATAATATTAGGCAATAATTAATTTGCATCCCCGCCATGTTGAAACAGATTTTGACGAGTAACTTGCAAAGTTTCAACTCGATCGGTTTAGATGGTCTTGAGATATACATTTTTTATTATTATAAAAATAAAATGGCGGATAGCTGGTAAAATAATTGTTTGGAAGTTTTTTCTTTGTTATGACCCATATGATCACTCTTAGTATTATCTCAGCGCATTACAAAATCACCCTGTATATTTTATAGATATGAAAAATGATGTGTTGTATTTTTGCAGTTTTTTTTCGATTTTCACGGTAGTGAACTATGGGAATCTATAAGACCTATGAGTTTGTAGGTGTTTTTTGGATTAAGAGAATTTATAGTTCATGCTCCTTGATGTTTTCGCGATTTTTTCGTGTGCTTCCAGAGAATCTGTAATGAGTCAATCAGTGAGTCAGATCTCTCAAATACGTTATAGATTACGTTCACTTTGCTTTGACATATTAAAGTGGTATTAAATGGGAGGGTGGGGGACAAACAGGAGCAAAAATAAATGTGTTATTGAGGAGCGGCCATAGCTCATACGGAATGCGGTGTTTTACTCCGGTACGAGCTATCATAGTTTTAAATCTGACACTGGCTTTCAGTGTGTTATTGCACTCTTCGGGCACAAAATGGGGACTTTATAAAGAAACTAAACTTGCAACCTCAATTTTTGGATGGATGAGAAACAGTTTTTGAAGTGGAACATGTTTAGGTGCGGTGTGGCAAATTAGTCTGGATCAGACGAAAAGTGAAACGGTTCTCCTTTTCCGAATTCAACCATCAGCAGTCGAAAGGAAATAGTATTAGAATCGTTCGCATGCTCAGTACGAAAAGAAATAGAGAAAGAATAATTTCTACTCTCCTTCGCTTACGTTATAGGCAGTAATTGGCCATGTGCCGTGTGTACTGTGTCAATACGTAACATAGGCAACCACTAGACGCATTTATTTAATTTATGTTGGCGTATTAAAGCTAGTGGTCGAAATCAGCTGTTATATGTTTAAATAGTTGTTTATTGTTTTCAATTCTTTTGTTTACTTCGTTCTTCAAAAGAAACTACTTAGGCCTACAAACACAAACTAACTGAGTATATTCCGTTAGGAATTTTCCATATGGTAAATGTACAGAGCCTATAATTTAATATTTTACTCAAAGTCCTGGAATATATTTTGGATACAAAACAAAAGATCATAGGCCTACTTAAATCGATGATTTTAATCCCACATATTTTAGTTTACGTCGTTTAGCTAAAACTATGTTATTGTTCATTTTAAAATAGATTTAAAATTTCATCGTCCATGGCCTATATTTAATTATTTATATTTATAAAGTAATAGATTGTATGATAAAATAGCAATAATTGAAACCAGGAGTCCAAGATAGTTTTATATTTGTAGGCCTAATTTGTTTTTTTAGCTTTCAAGAATAAAGTAAACAAAAAGGATTGTAAAAACACATACATTTTAAACGATTTCTAATCACAAAGCCTATCATATAATATATTAAATGCAATGAGAGAAATGCATCAAATCATCTGTTTGTAGAACCTAATAAGAAGTTTCGCTTCATAACGCTTTTTTAATTTTTGAAAGAACTTACTGGAAAATAAATTCTTATGTTTTAAAAACTTTGTTTTGTATGCTACTTAATCACGGACTCAATAATTATGAATTTAATTAGTTTCATAATTTGTCGATTTACTAAGTGCAATTAACCATTGTGTGATAACCTCAACATTTGGTGACAGGTTTTGAAGATTTGTGCAATTTAACTTCCATTTTTACATCAACAGAAGTGTAAAATTTAAAATGTATACACAATTGTATTGCGTACATGGAATATCAACAATAATATCATTGTAAAACGTAAAATTCACATCTGGTCTACCATTACTGATACGTCACTGTGTAGTGTGCATACGTATACTCCTGTGACGTCAACACGCAATCATGTACGTTGCTAAGTATAACCCCAGGGCGTCCTATGTCCCACACGTCATATGTTGTGAATGAACGGTGAAAACATACTCTACTGTATCTACATTTGCTTTTATAAATTTAATCCATTTGTTTAGTAGACCTAAAAATACATTAAATAGCTAGGGGCTCTGTCCCTGCTCGTTTTGCTCTCACCAACCCCTTTGGAGGCGAAGTATTTTATAATCTGATATTTTCACTGGAATTACGATTGATTAGGACAGAGGCACTTGGATCGGTATCCTAGATCCTGATGCATACGCAATAGGACTAGGGTTTTTGTGTGAATGACAGTCTGATTTTTTTTATAAAATAGCGTGAATAAACGTAACGTAAAAACACTGTTGGTTGTAGAAACAAAACTACCCGATTCTAAATTTGACAAGTAGGTTGCTATGGTAATATACTAAATGTAAATGTTTTCAAGAAATGCATGTTGATTCAGTGTAACTTAAAATTATGTTAAGCTTTTTATCCAAATCAGCTGTTTTATTTATAATATAATATGTAACAACAGATGTTTGAATTATAAACCAGAAAGCATTTTTCGTTGATTTTTATTTGTGTTTGCTTTTATTTCTTTACCCTAACATAAAAAAAAGCTGTTGGTTGTGAATTATAGTAAACTGATTCTAAATTTGCTAAGTTGGTTGCTACGGTATGGAATCAGCTGTTTTATCTGTTGTGGGGCTGGGAGTAAACTCCCGTATTTTCACCATTTTAAAATACAAATTATGTAAAATCCCTTCTTGGTGTGCGTCTATGAACCCATAAAAATATAGTATATATCTTCAAATTTTCGTATTTTTATCTTAAGTAGTTTTTGTACTATGTTAATTCTAAGTCAGTCAGTCGTTTAGGACAAAGCCGTTTATATGGATAAATAACAATGATGTGTTCTTTAACTATAATTTGTGTTTAATTAAAACTAGTAACCCCCGTGAAAACCACGAACAGATTAATTGCATACACATCAGAAAAACATAATTTAAAAAAATGTAATTTTAAAACAAAAAACTATGGCTACCTAACTATGCTGTAGGGGGGTTTAACTCGGTAAAAGTGTATAATTACAATGATTATATCATAGTGTTATATATGACATATGATATGAGCCTACTCACTTTAAACATATATAGGTATTTTAAAACTGTTTTATAACTTATGTTGGCTATATGATCTGATTTGATGTTAGTATTCGTTGAAAATGTATATTTTACAATCCTTTTTGTGTACTTCGTTCTTCAGAAGAATCTTCTACTTAGGCCTACAAACAACAAACTATATATATATATATGCCTTTAGGGATTTTGAGCATGGTAAATGCACAGAGCCTGCAATAATTAATTAATTAATTAAAACTAGTAGGCCCAAATAACGCTTAATTCTTCACAGTAAACAAATGAGTATAGCGCACCCGCATGGTTGTATTGTTTGATTTATTCGTCTTGTTTAGTGGGAATAAATTAAAATCCTTATCGAACATTACGATTACAGGTTTGATCAAAGTTGTAAACTTAACCTTAATGTATATTCTAGGCTTGGTTTTGGGTTGAATTGTATGTGCTTATCAGATGTATCAATCTACATTATTATTTATATAATAACAACACGGAACTTAACCTTAAAGTAGTAAGCATAACCTTAACTGTTAAAGTATTACAGGTGTAAGCCGAAATTAGCTCTTATATTATGTTAACGATTAAATCAAACAAACCATGCGCATATCCTATACTGTTTTGTTGTCTACTTGCGTACACTCACTTTAATGGAAGTTAATGTAGAATTAATTCTACCATCAAAGCGACGACTATAAATTAAATTAAATTTCTAAATTAAATTATTTGTATAATAAAATTTAATAAATGGTACCAGGAACTGGCAAATACTTTCTCACAAACATATTTAAATTATTAAACAGATTCACTGTGACTTCATAATTGTAGGAGAGGTGATTTATTAAAGTAGGAGATTAACTAATAAATATTATTATTATTATCTAGAGGGAAAACTATTCGATCGATTTCGAACAAATTTGCACCAAAGACGTCAATTAGGCCTGTATGGATGCACGAAAAAAGGTTTTGAACAATTTTGAAAAACAATCCCCTTTATGGCAAAAACCCCCAAAATCAGTTATTATTATTATTATTAGCTAAACGAATTTTTAGAAAGATGCGGTTTTTTTAATATGGTAGGGTACATTAAAGGCTACAAATAAGCAAAATTTTATCAAAATCGTTATAGCCGTTTTTTTATAAAAACAATATTACTGATTTTTGGGGGTTTTTAAATTTTTTTTCAAAACCCTTTTTTGGTGCATCTATACTAGCCTACTTGACATGTCTGGTGCAAATTTGTTTGAAATTGATCGAATAGTTTTCGCTCTAGTTTTGTATACATACAGACAGACATTTTGTAAAAACCACTTTTTTGGACTCAGGGGGTCCCAAAACGGATATTTCCACAAAAATCTCAACATTGATTTTTTTTTGCGATCACTATACTTTCTCTATACTATAGTATAGTGAGAAAGTAAAATGAACCAGAATAGCTTAACAGGACGCTTAAACACCGTACAAATTAGAAGTATGAATTATTTTAAAATTCAAAATCTGCCGTTAGGGGAAATACCACTGAGAAATACACAAAACCTATTTAGATGTGTTGGAGCAAATAAGTGACACAATCACTGAATAGCTTCCATCTGCTGAGCTATTTAATGTATTTATACAAATATTTGTAATTGTTAGTATTTTAAACTTAAGGAGTTCTTCAGCTTGATATGTAACTAATAGATAAGTGCACAATAATTTTACTTACCACTTCAAATTATCATTACAACATGTAACCATAAGAGGACTCATTTAATATTTCACTGATCTGTACTCTTAAATAAAAAAAAGTATCCAAGTGCGTATCTGACAAGCACAAATTAAGTAGAGTTTCAGATTTACTGAAATGTAAATCAAATTCGTATGTCTTGTTAACACGATCGGGAAAAGATGCACGAGTTACACACGTTAAACTGGCAAGTATGTTTAACAAATTTATCTCCCTATAGGCCTATATATGGTGATATTTGAAAACTTAGAATCTGATTTGGGGACAGTTATTCACCCTTAAGGGAAACCTCTAAAGTTTGTTTAAAACATCCCAGAGTCCCCCTCCTACTTCTATTGCCCTACTCTCAAAAATTGTAAGGGACACATATAGATTGTAATACATTTAATTATAGCCCTTTACAAACCACGAATTTATGTGGTAAGAAAAAAAAACGGTTGACGCATTCGTTAGCTCAGCTCAAAAATGTTATTTCGTAAGTTATTTTTTGTGTGACTGCTCTTAAACCTTTAGGTAAGTAAGACAAAACAAAAATACAAAATAAAACAAAGAAAGATGATCATATATATATATATAAAATTCAATGTATGTACGTTTGTCTGTATGTTTGTCCTTTATGCGTTACCAAACCGTCCATCCGATCGCTTTGAAATTTTGCATAGTAACACAGGTTAACCCTGGGAAGGTTTTAGGCCATTTACCAAAGTCCTAGGACATTAGGGCTACGCCCCAGTGGCCCTCAAAGTTTCAATGTTAATCTTATGGAAGGTCAATCTTAAGGAAGAAGAAGAAATATTTCTTTTGATTTTATCAGAAACAGCTGTTCGTATGAAAAGCTTAAAAGAGCTGATTTTGATCAACAGCTGATTTTGATCAACAACTGATTTGGATCAAAAAATGAATATAATTTTAGGTTAGGTAAATCAAGCAATGAGCAGAATCCCATTATAATTTACATCGGCCCTCAGGGATACGAATTACAGGCTTTCAAAGTTTCAAATTAAGCAATAGCAAAGCATTGCCGGGTCAGCTAGTAAAACATAAAAATTAAAAATCCTAAACTAATACAGTTTTTTAAACCTTACAAAATAAAATAGCCTAATTTAAACGCGCAAATTCATACACTCTAAAATATAAATAAGAAAATTAAACAAATTCCCTTTCCTACACACCCCGAGCAAGATATCAGTCCACATCCTTACCATTCATGAAATGAATGTTCAATGATTTTGCAAATTGATCACGGATATCAATAGGTTTAAGGAAATCTCGTAGCGACTTCCACAAGCGACATACCATTACCGTAAAAGATTTATTGTAATTTACAGTTCTGTGCTTGGCAATGATTAGCATTGTCGATCTCTTTCTTGTACTTTTTGTACTTATGAGTCGAAAACAAACTTATTTGCCAAGTAAGTCGGCACTCTAGTTTGAAGAACAGAATGCAACGTAGTTAAAATATGAAAAGATCTAATTTCATCACGTTTTAAAAGACATAATTGTTTATAGTAGGGACTAACATAATCATCAAGTTTTAAATAAAAAAATAAATGGAATACAATAATTTAGAGCTCGTTCGAGTAGTTTATTTGCCAATTCCACAGTCATGTCACTGACTACAGTTTCGACTGTAGAGTGTTTAAAAAATGTAGGCTAATAATTTACGCTAAATGTTCCAATAATCATAAGTCTTAAAATGCTCCGTTTCCGCCTAGCCGCCATTTTGTTGTTTTTACTGAACATTGTTTACCTAGAGAACAGTTTAACCGATTTTATTGACATAGCCTCTTATTACGTCACGACCTAGTTAATGCAAAATAACCAGCTTATTCCAATAATCAAAATGGCGGAACTTTAAAAGTAATAAATGAGAATAACTCAAAAACAGTAAATTTTTATGAAAAACGTCAAAAGTAAATTTGTATAGCCTAGCCTGTTTAATTTAATATCGAATGGTATAACTTTCAAAACCAGCTGACAAAGTTAACAGTAAAACAGCGTCCAACCTTAGTTAATTGAAATTATGTTTAAAATTCAGTATTTTCCATGTAAACTTTTGACTGTACCCTTTAGAATTTTGTCAATAATAAAGTTTATAGGTAGTCGGTGCATATTTTCACATACGAGTATTATGCACCATTTTTGCTAATTAATGATTGCCTGGAAAAGTTTCAACGAGTTACTTATTTTGAAATTAGACAAATCCAGTTACTACAGCTAGTTTATTATAAGATAGTTTGTAAAGTAAATCTGATTGCTTATACGTAAGATGTGATTAAATACGTTTGTATTGGATTATAGACCGACATGCAACTTGGTAACCTAGTTGCATAAATTCTGCTATTTAGGTTAAGCATTCGTATCAAAGGTTTGTTATTTTCTTTATTATAATAACTGTACAAATCAATGCACTCAAATTATGGTTATTTGTGGTTGACAAACATACTGCAGACTGCAAGCACGCGAGAAAATTGTGCCGAACTTGCAGGTTTAAAGTATGATTTTTTTTTAAACTTCACCTCTGTTATTTAAAAGACCGAAGAAGACATGCAAAATCAGTTCTCTGTTTAGTTATTCCCCGACAGGGAAACCATAGCAAACCTAGCCCTCCCTCCTACCACCCCATTTCAATAATTTGTAATGGTCACATATTGCTTGAACTTTATATTATTTAAAAGACGGAAATAGTTATGGAAAATCTGGTCTGGGGACAGTTGTTTGCCATCAGGGGGTACATACTTACAAAATCCCACAAACTTGTTTTGTAGTTTTATATATCAGAAGTCATAATATGTTTTAATTACAAATTGTTGACATGGGGTGGTAGGAGTGAGGTTGGAAGATTTTGCAAATAGGTTTTCTAAGATTATCATTAAAGATGAATAACTGTCTCGAGAACAGATTTTGCATATTTCTATCCGTCGTTTAAATAATATAAAATTATAAAAATAATATTTTTGATCGTAACACAGACATGCATATGTTTTAAAAGGATATAGTTTGATGTATCACAAGCCAAGTGTGTCCTGAGATGGGGGTGGCGGGAGAAAAGGGAGTTTGTGAAATGTTGTAAACAGGTTTTCTAAGGTTCTCTCTGACGGTAAATAACGTTCCCGAAATTAGATTTGTCTATCAGTTTGCGTCTTTTAAACAATAGAGGTGGTAAGTTTTAAAAAAATGACCCAGTACATATTATTATGTCGGTTGAAGGAGACTTTCCGAAAGATTTAAGCGATTTGACTCTGGTTTTTAATACAAAGTAACAAACGCTGATAAACTATAGTATACAAATAACCCCTTTTGACTCGGCTTATCATGTCATGTCATATCATGTACTCCCATTAGCTAAACGTTAAACAAATTTGTTGTTCCATTTTGCTAAGAATTGCAGTTATTAAAAAAGCGTGCCTATTAAGGGAGAAATGAATTGTTTCTTCTGCGACCTCTTTTAGTCACTCCTTGCAGTAAAGGCTGTTGTATTTAAAATTACTTCCTACACAAATTTTAATTGGTATTTAGAGATTAATTTAATATTTTTGTAATTTTAGCCACTCCTTTTGGTAACAGTCGTTTGTATAAACAAATTTTCAATACAAAAGTTTCCGATAATTTTTAGGAGATTTACAATAAATTTTAACGGATTTGATACCTTGCCTACTAATGGAGTTATAATTTTGGTATTTTCCACCCCTTTTATCAAAAAAAGTTTCTGACAAAAGATTTTGATAATACTTAGAAAGTTTACAACATTTTCAAAATGGCTCAATATTGTGTCTACTAAAGTAGTCGTGCATTTTTTGTTCTGGGACCTCATCTTGTAGTAAGGGTTGGT
>JAGFPH010000052.1:310085-321875 GCA_018207615.1 Philaenus spumarius
CCCTTTTATCAAAAAAAGTTTCTGACAAAAGATTTTGGTAATACTTAAAAAGTTTACAACATTTTCAAACAGAACATTTGCTCAATATTGTGTCTACTAAAGTAGTCGAGCATTTTTTTGTTCTGAGACCTCATCTTGTAGTAAGGGTTGGTCGTATTAAAAATGTTTGGTACAAAAGTTTCAGATGATACTGAAGATTTACAATAACTTTGAACGGATTTGATACTGTGTCTATTAATGGAGTTTTGTTTTGTTCTTCAACCCATATTCTCTCCCCCCCCCCCTCTCCTTGGGCTGATGGTTGGTGTTTTCGAAACCCCTTTTAATAGTATTTGTAGGTTTTACTCTGAGGAGGTTTAATAGATGAAATATTTTCATATAAAAGGAGAAATAGCAACATTTCATGTTGCCAAAAAACCTTTCCCATTCATCTGACTTTACCCATTAACGAATACTACCGATATTTTCCATCTAGGCTATATATATTCTCTATCATCTTGAAGTAATTTGTCAAGGCTACGGCATTTATCATGCCCATAAAAAGTAAAATATAAATAGTTAGGGTATTTCTTTTTTTTAAATACTCATGTGTGGAATGATTGCTACTTCAGAGTGTGCAATACCACTTGAGTGAATCATCAAACCATATTCCAGAAATCCACCAGTAAACACGCTGAAGTAACTGCAATAATATTTCTTGTAAACTCAAAAAGTTGGGTTTATTTTTAATTCGAATCTTGTATATAACAGTAAATTTTTAAAAAAATTCCAGTAATCCGTAAATACCAAAGTCGTTTCAAAACAAAGATTTCTTGCTACTAAGAATTATAACTCAACATCTTGTGTTTCATACTTTTTACAAGCAAGTCATGTATTTTTTTAAAGAAAAAATATTAACAATTTAACATTTTTGTTTGCAAGTCGCAGTTTATTTAACAATGATCGTATAGTACAAGCTACGATGCTAGCAGCGATTAGATTTCAGGCAGTAAGCCGCTTATATATGTATATATAATCTGTGAAAAGATATTCGATCCCATTTATTTTAGGGTATTAATACTTTAAGAATTCCTATTCTAGTGTGTAACATCTTTTAAATACTTAGTGTCCACTATTTATTTTAACCTCTAAAGCCCCACAATCATTCGACAACGGTTCACTTGTCCTGACTAACTGACATGTATTCCAGTGTATTAAGGTTAAAATAAGGTATAACGGTATAACCTCCGAATTATTTAGGAAAAGACAGATTTTTATAAAAAACTAGTGGATCCAGCAGGGGTAGTAAAGTTATTCCATTGCATTACATTGACTTAAGTGATCGAATTGCAAAATAGTTTTTATGCAACTTAAGAATATACTACACAAATTTAGATTTGTAGTTTGTAAACCTTTATAGATAATACAGTAAAACTTTTGTTTGCTTTTACCTAATCTAAAAGAACTGATAGTTGTGATGAATTGTAAAAAAACCTGATTCTAAATTAGCCCAATTGGTTGCAAATAAACGTGTTTTAGTTCATTGTAGGCCTAACCTAAAATTATGCTGTTTTTGATGCAAATCAGTTGTTTTATTAACAAACAATTGAATTAATTGAATTGAATTAAAATACAGTAAGCATTTTTAGTTGATTTTTGATTTTATTTACTTTAAGTTGGTCATTCTAACCTAAAAAGCTGTTGTTTTTGAAAAAAATAATAAACTGATTACAAATTTGCTAGTAAAGTTGCTATGGTAATGAATGTAAACAAACATGTTGTTACAATTCAAATATTTCCCTAACTCTGTAAATAATATAAGAACGAAATTAAAAAATACGTATTGGAGCGAGAGAGAGAAGTCAAATTGGAATGTCATTCATTTAGTTAATCCGTCATACACGCCCGACACCTAGCGACAATTATGCGCAACACTAAATACTACAACGAAAAGGTACGATCAAATCACGACTTTTAACTCGAATTCATTAAAATAAAATTACAAAACGAATCTGTAGACCTACATTTCCTACATCAAAAATATTCAAAACTAAATTCTGCATCCAGGAAAAGCTAGAATAACAACATAAAACCAAATCAATCGACAAAGATTTACGTTAAAACGCAAGGAGAAACTAGGCCTATCTAATTACAAATCGAAGAGAAGTTGGCAGAATAAATCCGATTACAAGAAAAATACATTCTTATTAGAAAATTAAACCAGGCCTATGAAAAGAACCAATTTTTTATATCTCAAATGTCTTTGGTCTAAATCTAAAATAAACTCCGATAAATATAAAACCGAAGCCTCGACCGACAAAATTTAATCGTAGGCGGATATTTCATTTATGTAAGCTCCTCCCACGAAACGCTGTGATTGGTCCGCGTAATTCTTGCCACCAAATGAAAATAATACGAAGAATAAGATATATACATTCCAAGGCGTATTAAAGAAGATATGTGCATCGAGGAGCGTAAACTCGTCCGGCTTGCGCAGCTACGTCACGTGTTACACACTGAACCAGTAGTTCCGAGCGCAATTGTAAGCTTTTGCTCAAACTGCGAATTAAATACTTTATGGTTTTCTAAAAATTATGTTTTTGGTATCGATGGAAAGGTAATAAAGTGAGCATTAAAATGATCTATGCCCATGGTCAAATATTCCTAGGCGTATAATTTTGAAACAAGTCTAAATCTAATATACGGGTTTGAATGACATAAAAATTACCCTAAGTGAGGAAGTTTTTTACTATTACTTTCGGGAGGCATTCAAAGACATAGAAATGTAAAGAATAAATTGTAGTAAATACTGACATAATTTTTTTTTATGAAAGTTGTAGCTGTCCTATATAAATAAGATTGTAATCAGAACCATACATAGTTACTCGCTTCTTGCGGTGATTGAATGTACGCTAATATAATTTGTTATCGCATATATTATTTCTCAAGACTATTTTTTGTCGGTACGCCATAACTTCCTTAATACATCATCAAATTACATGAGGCATCATTTTAAAGCTTTCCTTAACCACTACACGGGAAAAATAGACAAACAGCTTAAAATTCATGTTTTAATAACAAAAATTGATTTAAAAAACTTTTATATTATACTCTGTATGTTCCTAATGAAAGGCGCCATCTACTAACCATCTGTTTAACTAGCATGACAGCTGTTAGTTAGATTGTTTACACTGTAAGATTGTATAGGGAAACTGTTATTTATAAACCAATATAAATAAATAAACTTAATTAACTGAATTAAATCAACGTGTTAAATCAGGTAAATGTAGGCCTACTCCGAACTTGCGAAATATTCGCACGGATCAGCTAGTTAGTTCTAATTTCTCTTCGTTATTTATTATTCACATTGTTGTGAACAGGTAAATTTTGTTTAACCTATAAATATGAATTTTTAAAGAGTTGGCAAATTTAAGTAGCTCTATAGGGTAAAACCTTTTACCATCAATAAGTTGGTGATTTTTCCAGTTTATTGGTTTTGTTATGTTTACTAGGCCTACTAAATTTACTTTCAAAAATTGAAATTATCTAAAATTGTGATTTTTAGTTAGCCTACCCAAGGATAAATAATAAATAAAAATAAATATAAACTAATTATCAATGAAATAATTTAAAAATAGTAGTCTAGGTGATAAATAAAAAGTCGTGGTGAATACAACATTGAGTTTTATTTCAGTATTAACCCTAGATTACTTATGTAAAAATTTTGTCACGGTTACTTATGTATCTTAAATTTGACTAACAAATATATTTTTTTTTTACTGTACTAAAATAATTTTGTAATTATTTGTTTGAATTGTAATTGTATCCTAGCATATTTTAGAGTTATATATTTTTGTAAAAAGAGTTATACATCAAACTATTAAATAAAAAATAAATAAATAAAAAGATGACTAGTACTTTTTATTTAAAAATAAAAAACAAGAAATTTGAAAATAATTAAAAATCGTATAAAAATTGTTTAAATATTTTTAAAACACATATTTTAATTCTGTTTGTATGATTGAAGCATTAATGAATACAAGCAATTATGGTGACAAATAAATAAATAAATAACAATAAATATGAAGTATTCAGATATTAAATAAACAAAGGAGAATGGAATTTTGAATGGGGCCTAATTCTTTGTTGACTACAGGATGTTGGTTCCGGTTAGTGAAGAGTTTCCCATGCGTCTGGTAAGTTCTGTTTTGTTACGTTTTTAAAAGGGTCGTGTTTTCTATATTGAAAAAATTATTTTCTTGTAAGCAGTGTTTGGCAATTATAATGCAATATAATGCTGATTTGTCGGGTCTATTGCACTTAAAGTGAGAGAAATGTTCTTTGGTTCTAATTCTTAAGTTTCTTATAGTTTGACCTACATATTTAACAAAAAGTAAATTAAAAGTGAAATTCAATAATAACCAATATTAATTTAAATACATAATATATTTCACTTACCCGTTTTTAAATTAATTTTGTCTTTTCTTCTGCACGCATTAATCCATTTATTTTGTAGATCAACATTTCTTGGGAATCGATGAAACCTTACTCTTAACAAACTGTCTTTTCGGGTTGAGTATCGCAGCCAAACACGGCACAAGAAGGCATTATAATTAATGGTTATTAATTATAAGAAATATTATTACAATAATAAACTATGTTGCCTATAATTATGACGTTAAAAATGCTTGAAGGTCGTACAAGTTTCGGCGGTAAATATGGCAAAGGAGTCTAGACTGGATCTGCGACTGTGTAGCACGCTACGTCACGGGTAGGCTGGAGTGGAGGGAGAACCTGCGCATGCACACACCTTCTTTAATACGCCTTGTATACATTCTAGAAATGAGATAGCAATTATTGTAATAAGGAGTTATTTAAGTGTTTTCTATAATTTAACTGTTTAAAATCATATTAAATTTCATTGTAAAACATTGTTATGTATCAAAAAAAATCCACACAATTAAATAAAGACACAATTCCAATAAATCACACTTCACGACTCCCAAACACCTATTACATTAATAAACCCAAATCCCAGAAGATATGAAGATTCATCAGGCGTTATTATCCATTTCCTGGAAAGGTAGAGAAGCCCCAAAAGAAGGACATTGTTGAGTTGGCCACTGAATAGTGCAGTTGATACAACTTTGGCTGTTGAAATTTAAAGAAAAGAATCGGTATTTGAATAAATATGAAGCTTACGAAGTTCAGTGTTTTTCCTTTAAGCTATAACAATTTTATCAAATTCTAATCTACAAGAACAAACAACCAATTGGGTGAGAACTTTCCAATTAACTAGGCCTAGTCTATTTTAAGATCCAACACCAAACCAGTTACCTTAGAGGGATAACTTATCTGTTTAAACTAAACTGTGAATAATAATATATATATACTGTATATAAGTTATGCATATAGATTTACCAAGAACCTTTGAACTTTAAATTATCGTAAATTCAGTGATCCATTATAATACTAAATCCATTAACCAAATAACCTTTTTGACGATTCCATATAATCTTGCTCTCATTAATTTTGTACATAAGTTAGTTGTGTTATCTATAATCAAATTTGTTTTCTTTTTAAATACTTTGGGAAAAAGACGGCTCCAACCTACCGAGTTGAGATCTTGTGTCTTAAAAAATTATTGAACAACAATTAATAACCTGTTTATCATCAAACTTAGTATTCATAATCTAAATAATATTGTTCTTTGAAAAAGAAATATCATTTTATGTATTACCTGTAATAATACAGAAGTAAAAGATTGTTTTATAATTGTAACCCTTGTCGACCATCTTATTTTAATATAGATCTAATTGTAAAGTAAAGTTATTGTGTGTGTTATAGTAATGTGTTACTTACTAAGCATTTTATACGAACAGCTGATTTTGTGCGCTATGGTCTTGAGTCCATACAAAAGAGGCTGTTTAGTTTTTTCCAAATTTGAAACTTTTTCGGGAAACTTTTCAAAATTTTCTTTATATAAAAACCTAGTTCGGACTATTACGAACATTTTAAAACAAAAAATAGCCAAATTGGTCCAGCCGTTCTCAAGTGATGCGCTTACAAAGGAACAGCAATTCATTTTTATTATATAGAATAGTATTAAAAATAAGCGTGTTTAGTCCCTACTTTAAAAGTGACCTCATCCTGATGTGATCTTATTGTTTTTGTAGGGGTGAAAACAACCCTTGTTGCAAAAATTAGAAAACTAATTGTTTAATAGGTTGAAATGTGTCGAATAAAGATTGTTTTATGTCCTGGAACAAGATTTACGATGTATTAAAACGTTTCAACCTTTACATATTTTTCAACATCTTGAAACGTTTTGTTAAGTGTATAGAATAAACATCATTCTAAATTCTGGAACATAATTCATGATGTGGTGTAATCTTTTAACCCTTAAAACCATCCTTTATGAAGAAATTATAAACAAAATTATATAAACAGTTAGCTTTAAATAATGTTTTAATGGTGGATTTAAATTAAATTAAAGTCTCTTCACTGTTTATAATATAATTTATTATGTAATAACTCTATAAATGATTAATTACAATACATTATTATTTAATTAATACGTACAGTATTAAGTATATATTGTTCGTATGTACTAGATATATATTTGTATGTGTGTGTGTGTGTGTGTAAGTGTGTAGTATACGAGAATATACTATTGCATGTTAATTATACTTGCTATGTGTTCATTGGTATTCAACAATGTTCCAAATTTATATGCTCCGAAATTGCCTCGGAAGAAATGAGATTGTTTTTTAGTTTTTCAACAATCACGTCCTTAATGTTTAAGTTATATCACCGCTCCAAAAACATTTTGCATGGAATCTCAAGGCTGCGAGAAATGTAACTTTGAACATCTTTGAACTCTTCGTTTTATATATTTTTGAGTTTGAAAGGCTCGGGGAAGCTGATCCTAGCTCTCAAACGCAAACTTCAAACTGTCATAACTGAATTAATTTTTATTCTATAGAAATAAAAATAAAAAAATTATGTTTATTAAAAATAAAGCTACATTTTTGTAGTCTTGCATTTTTAACGTATCTTCTTTAGTTGTAAAATTATTTCCAAAGAAAGACAATTGCTTTAAAAATCTAAAAAGTATTTCTTGTAAACCGGTAAAACTTCTTAAACAAATTATTAGTACTTACAAATCTTAAATTATAAGTTAATTATGATCAATTTAAATTGTTATGGTAACACCGTTGGTTTTATTGCCGACTTTTTCTAAAAAAAGCTAGCAAATTTAGAATCAGTGTATTGTACTTCACAACCACCAGCTTTTTCTAGATTAGTTTAACAAAATAAAAGCAAACACAAACAAAAATCTACGAAAAAGAGTTACTGTACTTTAATTTAAACATGGGTTTTTTACATATTATAAATAAACCATCTGATTTTGATCAATAGCTTAACCCAATTTTAGGTTAGGCCTAAACTGAATCAAGAACCAACACACATTTATTTCTTGAAAGCATTAAGTTATTACCATTGCAACCTAGTTGGTAAATTTAGAACCTGTGTTTTTTTAAACAACTTACAGCGTTTTTAGGTTAGGTTTATATAGCTCTGTTATATTAAAAATCCTTTTGTTAACACAAAAATCCTGGCCCTGCTACTTATGCGTCATTATACCCTACGCCGATCCAAGTGCCTCTGTCCTAATCATTCGTCATATCAGTAAAAATATCAGATTATACATACATAATATTATAACAATACTGTGTCTCAGTATCTTTCCATTTGCTTCGCCGCGGGGATTGGCGAACGAAGCGAGCAGGTCGGAGCCCCTAGTTTTGTTATAAACTAGCTGGCCCGATCCGGCTTTGCACGGATAGACAAATCAAAGTTAAATGTATATTAAAAAAAAAAAAAAAAAAATATTATACTATGTATTTCTTATGGATATTTTTAGTAACTTTGACCTCCCCAAACCACCCAATAAAATTTCGAGTTTTTTTAAAACCTTTCTTATCGAGCACCTACGGCCCTAGAAAAGGCTAAATACCAAATTTCATTCCAATCCGTTCGATGGTTTTTGAGATTTCGTGATGAGTGAGTCAGTGAGTGGTATTTGGATTGTATACATAGACTAGCTGACCCGTACGACGTTGCCCGTGGTGGTTGGTATTTTCAGTCTTTTTTAACGTAATTGTATTCTTTTTAAGTGTTCAGTCAGTGAGTGGTATTTGGCTTATATATATATAGATCTTAAATAATAAAAGCACTATTGTCATAATAATAAAAGATCTGAAATTATGATTTTAGTAACTTTAATCCCCCCAAACCCCTCCTAAAATTTCGAAATTGTTCATACCCTTTTTTAGTGAGCACCTATGGCCCTAGAGGAAGCTACATACCAAATTTCATTCCAATCTGTTCGGTAATTTTGGAGAAATCGTGATTTAGTCATTTTTACCCCCCAAACCCCCCTAAAATTTCCAATTTTTTAAAACCCTTTTTTAGTGAACACTTATGGCCCTAGAGGAAGCTACATACCAAATTTCATTCCAATCCGTTCGGTAGTTTTGAAGAAATCGTGATTTAATAACTTTGATCCCCCCAAACCCCACTAAAATTTCGAATTTTTTGAAACCCTTTCTTAGCGAGCGCCTATGGCCCTAGAGAAAGCTACATACCAAATTTCATTCCAATCTGTTCGGTAATTTTGGAGAAATCGTGATTTAGTCATTTTTACCCCCCAAACCCCCCTAAAATTTCCAATTTTTTAAAACCCTTTTTTAGTGAACACTTATGGCCCTAGAGGAAGCTACATACCAAATTTCATTCCAATCCGTTCGGTAGTTTTGAAGAAATCGTGATTTAATAACTTTGATCCCCCCAAAACCCCCCTAAAATTTCGAATTTTTTCATACCCTTTCTTAGTAAGCACCTATGGCCCTAGAGGAAGCTACATACCAAATTTCTTTCCAATCCGTTCGGTAGTTTTGAAGAAATAGTTTTTTAATAGCATTGATCCCCCAAACCCCCCTAAATTTCGATTTTTTTTCAAACCCTTTCTTAGTGAGCACCTACGGCCCTAGAGGAAGCTACATACCAAATTTCATTCCAATCCGTTCGGTAGTTTTGAAGAAGTCAGTTTTTACAATTCAACAATAATATATTTATCCACTTTGCGATTTATCATATTACAAGTTTTTGTTTGGGAAAAGGGTGAACATTTAGCTATTTTTCTTCCAAATTACACTTTCGAGATGGTAAAAGTTTAGAAAATATAGACTACACGAGTAGCCAACCAAAAAGTCTTGCTAGAATCCCTATAACAATATAAACACAAAAGAGATCTTAATTATTTATCTAAAATAATCTTTTTTCTAAGCTCTATATAGACGTAAAGAATTTTATTTTTAGATTTCTACTGAGCCAATGTTAACGATTTTTGTAGAGTATTTTTTTATGGTAAGGTCTTAACAAAAACAACAAAACATCTTACAAATTATCTTCCAAAGACCAATGTTAGGGCTAAATTGGCGCTGGATAATGTCCAGACGTCCTAAAATATAGCAGTAACATTTTATTTTACTTCTACGTTTAAAAACAAATATATTCGTAGCTGCGGTTATTGGTTTCGGTTTTAAAGTAGTCAAGCTAGACATTTATCAATTTTTTTTAGCAATGACGTTGGCCAATTCAAAATACTTCTCTTGTTTACACATGAGGTAGTTGTAATGTTTTATTTTCTTAGATTTATGATAGGTTTGCATGCCAAAACATATGTTCTTTATTTTCTATTATACATCCATCTGCGAGCAAACTTAAATAATAGGCTACATATTGTGTTCTAGTTTATAGTACAGGCATAAATAAACACTATTTTAGTTTCTCTGCACACAGAATGTTGTGGTTCGACATTGTTTTATCATCAACAGTTATGCTTATTTTAACTGTAAAAATATTATGCCCTCGTAGTTCATTGCATTGGCTCAGAGGTAGCGCTGGCATCTAAACGTCGAACAATGAATTGAGATCGATACAACTCTGTACCAAACTAGGTGCGGCGCGGCGTGGGATATTTCGACTCGTCCAAAGTTTCTAAATTGTTTTCCTATATGCACGAACAATTTGCGAAATGACTACTGGTACATTTTCCGGACCTTGTAGATTTACACGATTTTTATCAATTTCATTAAAAATTATATACTATTTATGCTCGAACCTTAATGTAAATATTTAGTAAACTAGAGAATTAATTTGCAGTAGTAGTAATAATCGTAACCTAAAATTATGAAAAAGTATTTACTTTTGATCGCAACCTAGAAATATGAAAAAGTATTTACTTTTAATCGTAATCTAAAAATATGAAAAAGTATTTACTTTTGTAGTTCTCTCGTTTCCTGTATTGAGTTTGAAATATTTGAATATGTCTTTTAAAAGGCACTAAACATGGATATTTGTTTTTGTCTAAGATTTTTTTTTGCCTCAAGCTGTCAAATCGGCTCAGTTTTTTTAAACTTAACGATTTAACTAATATATGATTTAGATAGAACTAGGCCTATCTCTGGTGTGTTGAGCATTATTACTTGGATGATTTAGTGTTTTGTATAACTAACTTTTTCAAAAAGGATTATAGCAAAACTGTACACAGAGGTGATCCCTACTTGCTCCGTTCGCACATTTGTAAACGATATAATTTATTTAATTATTTGTTTGCTTAATGAAATCACAAAGGCTTAGCTTCTACAGCCATTCAGCATACTAAACTAAACCAATATTAATAAAACAACTGATATCATATTTACTTTAAATTATAATAGCTAAAATTACAGTCCTATTTAAATCGATGTTAATTTTTTGTACAATTTTTATTTTGAATGGTATTACTCAATTTTAATAGAACATATCGAAGTTTTAAGAATTTCACACAAAACTAAAGACGGTTAAACACATCGTCGGTTAACTTTTTTTTTTTTTTTTTTTTTTTCTGAACTGAAGATTACAATTAAGGAGTAGAAATATACCAAAACAATAAACATGTGTTCCCAATGAAAAGATCTACAAAAGGTCGCTACAAGACTCTTAAGTTGTCTTAAAATGATCGGTTTAATTGAAAAAATTAAATTTGTCAATATATTAATGTCATCATCTTAATGTCGGATTAGAAAGAAAAAAAAAACTTAAAGTCGTATTATATTTGACATGTATTATATAAAAAATTGCTGCATTTAATTGTAAGCTGTATGTGACATTACAACAGGTAAATGGCCATTGGTAGAAATTACATGTGTTTTTTGTTTTAACATTAATTGCAGCAAATAATGACACTAAAAGTTGATTGATACAAAATCTAACAATAGCTTGAAATTAAGAAACACTTGTGAAACTAGAAGTGGTTCTTACGCTAATCCTCTTCCTCACGCTACATGCATATTTAGTAATTTTCTTTTAATGAAGCTGTAGGATTAATTCTAAATTCAAAGTTAAAGTGGTAAATAATATTAAATGTATTTACTTTAAATTCGACGTTATTTTCCACCCAATTTGTACAAATGAAGTGTCATGCTAAACGTTTTAACACTGCAAATTTACAGAAAAATATAAAAATCAAAAATATTATTGTGTTCTGAAAAAAAAATAAACTTATTATTTAAAAGAGAAACTTTTGTGGGAACTATCCTTTAGGTTAGCTCATGAAAACATCACCAATTTGAAGCCAGAACATTCCGATACTCCCCAAAAATGTATCATTCCCTCCATTTATTGTTTGTTAAATAATACAAAATATAAAGTCCTAAAAAATTGCCCATTTTATGTATATAGGATAATTTGTGTTTAAAAAGC
>JAGFPH010000052.1:321885-355055 GCA_018207615.1 Philaenus spumarius
GTTTGAGAGCACCATTCAACTTACGCTCACGACATATATATCGATTTGAAGCTTAAACCTCTCCATAGGCCTACTCCTCAAAAATGTTAAATATGTAATTGTATTACTTTAATGTGTTAAATAGTACACAACGTACAATTGCCTTCAACGAGTTTTATAGTCATTTTTATTTACAACTAACAGCTGATTTATTATTAGTGAAGCCTCACTACGTAATTTAATAATTAATTAAGACAGCTGATCAAGGTTTTGAATTATTTTCCTGTAAAATAATCAACAAATGCAACCTTTATGAAGTAAAAATTATTAATTCTATTTAAGTGTGTTTGTGTGATTTTGTTCAATGGTAAAATATTTAGTATCAATGAGATGACAAAATAACCTAATTTTAAATGGTAATTATCTATAATACTGTTAAATGTTTGTCATGTGTACAGAACATCATGCAAAATTCGTGTGTAGCATTACAGTTGTTTATAGTACAATTTGTTTACACATTATTAGGTTTATTATGAATCAGAATTTATAAATGTTAGAAAGATCTACTACGGCCTAGTCTTTAATATTTTAATTTGAGAAATATTATTTTTAAGCTATTTATATTATTTAATTTCATGAAATTGGTCGTAAACTACTGTCGTAAATGTTTTAAATCGGTTAGTAAAACATCTTAAACTTGTTCTATTGTATTTGCTATGTAAAACAGAGTATGCCATCGATCGGCAAATGCAACGAGCTTTCCTGTGAATTTACCGTTAAACAAATTACTGATATGTGTGTATGTATACTTAATAAATACCGGTACATAAATGTAAAAATATATAAACAAGATACCAGAAAGCAATAAACCCTGTGGAATTCCATATTTTAATACTCCCGACTCACTTAAACTTTCAACTACCGGTACTGTAGTTTTTTTAGATCTATTTAACGGAAAATGTGCAAACCATTCATGAGTTACACCACGAATCCCCGCATTGTACAAACGATCTAGAAGGATATTAATGTCAACAGTATCAAACGCCTTCGTAATATCAATAAACATCCCCTCAGTGAATTGATCGTCATTGATAGCGGTCTAAACTCGTGGTATGAACTGGTATGAAGAGTACAGTCTCTTATCTGTGTTCACACCTTCTCGAAACCCATTTTTATATTTACTGAAGTAGTTATGTTTGTTCAGAAAATTGAGTAGTCTGGTTTTTATTATTTTCTCAAAAATGTTTAATAAAACAGATATAAGAGATATGGGCCTAAAATTACTTGAGTCAGTCTTATATTTTGTTTTATACATTGGTTTAACAATCGCCTTTTTCAGATCACAAGGATATTCTCCAGCACTAAAACTCAGGTTTATAATACATAACAATTGGTCTGCAAAGTTATCGGACACATATTTTACGACACATGAAGATATATTTTATCATTCCCAGGAGCTTTTCTTGGATTTAACGATCCCACAATATTCTTAAGTTAATTAACGCACACATGATATCAATTTTTGCACGCACCTCACTCGATTTTATGAATGCTTGATCCTCTGTCTTTCAAAATTCCCAGAACTCCGAAGCAACCAAGAAAAAGAAATTGTTAAATTCATTTGCTACGTGTTCATGATTCAAAATGAACATACTACGTGTACATGATATACTTGATAGAATAAAACTTGAACACAGAACCTCAAAACTAATATGTTTATTTAAATTCGTTTCAACAGCAATGTCGTCATCTTCAGTTATACACGAGCTGAAATAATCGGACTATAACTTCTATTTTGAGATTCTGTGTTTAAGTTTTATTCTATCAAGTTGGTGTATAGTTTTCACACAGTTTTCTTACCAGATTGTGGATATAATTCCAGAATATGCCTACCCTAATAATACAGTACTGTATAAATTAAAGAACATCTGCAATTCTATGTAAAATTAATTGTTGCATTTAATAGTAAGTGATCAGGCGCAGACTATATAGTTAACAGGTGGATTGAGGGTCTATACCATTATTCATGTAGTTTTAATATCTATAAACACGTAATGCTATTATAAGTATTGAATTGATAAAAACCTTTCAAGTGATTTGACGTTTACGGTGCGCACCTTACGTAACGTGTATTGACCTGTGTTTGTGTTCAAGTGATTTTGTATTAATGCATTGACGACCTAATTAGAGTGAAGAACAACTTGATGGTAGAGTCCGAAACACGTTAATGGTTTAAACACAGAAAAAGTAACTCACGTAACTGAATCTGAATTTAAGGAAACTTATTCTAATTTCATACTAGTAAGCTCCGTGAAAAACCACAGGCAGATTAAGTAGATATAGGCCCTACGTAAAAAATACTTAATTCAAAAACATACTAGGCTATTTAAAAACAACAACATTTTATCTAGGCCTATGTAACTTTTGTTGTGGGGATTTTTAACTTCAAATACCTTTTTAGTGATAACAAAATATTAAATTGAATGTGCCTACTCACTTTGAACAAGTATAGGTATTTTCAAAAAACTGTTTTATAACTAATTTAGGCTATACGATATGTTTTGAGGTTAGTAGTAATTGAAAATGTATATTTTTGTACAATCCTTCTTGTTCACTTCGTTGCTTGGAAGAAACTACTAAGGTCTACAATCAACAAACACAGAGGCTACAATAATTAGTTTATAAGCAGTAGGCCCAAATAACGCTTAATACTTCACAGTAGACCAAATAGTATAGCGCATGGTTGTACTGTTTGATTTATTCGTCTTATTTAGTGGGAATAAATTGAAATCCTTATCGAAGACTCTGCTCAAAGGTTTTGAACATTCGTTTTGATTTAAGTTGTAAATATAACGGAAAAGTACATTATATGTTTTATTGTACGATGCATTTGTTATGCTAATAAAATGTATCTATATACTTTATTATTTCTCTAATAGCAACACAAAACTTAACCTAAAAGTTGTAAACATATCCTTAAATATTTCACATAATTGTTGAAGGTATTATATATAGATTATATTAAGTGATATAACATGTTAACGAACAAATCAAACAATACATACAACCTTGCGCATGCGCTGTACTATTTTGTTACTCACGGACGTACACTCACTTTTATAGGAGTTGACAAGTGATTGGGATACTGAAACAAAAATGAATCTTAAAGAAGAACAAACAAACTATAACACTCACAGTCAGTTATTTCCAGAAACCTTGGAGTTAAAGACGGTGGGGGAGGTCTAATTTTCTTCAGTTTTTAACAGGAATACTGAAAAAGTGGCTATATTTCGAAATTACAAATTTGACTCCATTGATTCTCTTTAATAAAATATGAAATGTGAAATTTTGACTTTTCACCCTCAGAATAGAAGTGGGCAAGCAAGTTTTATTTATTTACTACGTGCAATTTTAAGTCGATGGTTTATAAAATGGCCGAAATAATCGATGTTAACACACAGACAGACGAAAGATTCATTAATAGCAAAAGCCTCATCAAATATGTGCTTACACTGAAGATAATAACGAATTCAATATCAAAGTACTCGGAATCGCGATGAGATTGTCTTCTCGTTTTTCGATTACAACTTTAACATTACAATGGCACAACGAACCAATAGCCCTGTAATATATTTACGACCTATATAACTTCAACACACTCAATTGTAAATCCGCTTCAAATTAGTTTCAATACAAATAGTGCCTGCATGCACCAGTATTGAGAATAAATAGGCCTTAACGACTTTGGACGATTTCCAACATTTACCATTTCACCGTATATGCTTATTGCTTCGATTATGAACTTAAAGTAGGTCGTATTTGCATTATGCTTGTGTTTTAATGTCTTCATTCAGGTTTTAGTCTTACTGCCCTATTCTACTGGCTGTAGCAGTGAAATCTGTTGCAAAAAAGCAATTTAAACACACTATAATTAACTACACTAAAATGTATTTATTGTGTAAGTTGGTGAAACCAAAAATTTTTGGTAAAACCTTTAAAACGTGTTAAGTTTGTCTTTTGAGTGAATAGAAAAAGTGAAAAATCAACTAGTATATTAACCAATATAATGATTTTAAAGCATATTCTGGTTTTTATGTTTCGATATTTTGGATGTTAAAAAGTAACTACATCGTTTTGTAAAAGTAAAAAACAAAGGTATTTTGAATGTTGTATTTCTTAAATTATTTATTTTTATGGTTTTGCGAGATATTTGACAATAAACATTGTTAACTGACCACCAATCTGAAAATAATAGAATATAAAGTATTTGTTTAATTGCATTTAAAAAATATAAATATCCGTGTACCAAAATTGTATAGTTAAAAATAAAAAACAACGAATTGGCACATATACGGGAAACTAAGCGTTTTTGTTTCTGTATTGTTATGTAAGCAATCTGATCATAAGCTTTGGTGCCGTATTTCAGAGACACCTTGTACAGACACCGGTTTTCAATTATGAATATTCCGCAGAGCCCTAAACCAACTACTTAAGTAGAACCATCGCGTACAATAATATACGAGATGGGTTACCACTGCTCCTTGCGTTCTTATTTATTTATAGTTCTAAGAATGTATGTGAGAGTTTGTTATGGACTTGAACTAATTTTATAAGTAAATCATGGAGTTGTTTTTGGATTTTACTCGTCTCTGGGAAATTATCATCAGATTTTTTATTATAGACCTACATTTGCAACGATGTTCAAGGCTCACAACAAATTTCAACCGTTGGTGTATTTTTAGTCTTTTGGTATGCACTTATTAGTGACCTGTATATTAAGATAACCTATTATTCTTCATTTAAAAAGCTAAAAATCCCTTTAGGATTGGCGTATAGGCGTAGGGAGTTTGAAATTCATATTGTCTGCCATAAGCGAAGTATAAAACTACCGTCATTTGAGCTATTTTGGTTGAAATTGTGAAAAAATGTTTCAGAAAAAATAATTTGTTTGAATATTTTAAAAGATTTTAAACAATTTTCAACTGGTTCTTTGGGAGAAATTCGTTTTTTTATCTGAGTCGTCACTTTGGCACCCCCTTGCAGTAAGGATGGGTCAAAAATAGTTTCAGAGAAACGATTTTGGTAATATTTTATAAAATTTGTAACAATTGTCTACGGGCTGTAAGGGAGTAATTAATGTTTTGATCTGTGTCCTTACTTTGCCACTCCTTTGCTTAATGATTGGTCAAAAATAGTTTCAGACAAAAGTTTTATATAGTATTTAGAATGTTTACAATAACTTTGTAGTGATTCCATTACTTGCTTACGAAGGGAGTTTTTTTGTTCTTCACTATGTTTTCCTCCCCTTGAGCTAAGGGTTGATGTTATCAAGAAGCCTTTAAAATGGTTTTTTGCTACTCTTAGGTATTAAGCAACATTTTTAGTTTTTAGTTCGTCATTTCTATCCCCCTTTCCAATTTTGCCCAATAACTATATTTTATATATCAGTTGGAAACTAATTTATTTATTAGATGTAGTAACTTTAAGAAACCGGTGGTAATTCTTCAGTTTTTCAAAAGACCTCCCTCATTCCAGCCCTTTTGGTTATTTAGCCCTATTAGTGAACTCAACCGAGACTTATAATCTCTATATTCTATGCATCAGAAGTAGTTTCTGCAAAGTTATCGCGTCCATACTAAAATAATATTTATATTCTGCTTGTGAAACTAATTAAAAAAAGTTCAAATAAACATAGGTCAGGAAACGGTACTTTACCAGCTATCCGCCATTTTATTTTTTTACTACATAATTTATATGCTAGAACGGCTAATCGATTGAGTTGAACTGTTGCACGTTACTCATCAATGTTAAGTTTGACAAAATAATAATGTTGTTCTAATAATATGTTACAAAATGGCGGCGGCCATTTAACCAATTTTAATAAGAATCACTTTTGTATTAAAAATTGTATTACTTCGTATGGTATAGCCGTGAAACTAACGTAATTGCAAATTAATTATTGCCTACGATTTAATCCTATGAACGTTGAACCCGTCAAACTAATACTGTTTCTCCGTATGTTTCCTCTCGAGTTGATTGTGGTTTTGGGGTCTAGGTAGTAGCCTACCATGAAAGAAATACATTTTCCAAAGTCGCAACATTGTATCGTAGTCTTTCTTAGAAATCAAACTGCAAACCAACTAAAGGTTATACTTCTTAGATCTGAATACATAATTTGATTGCGCTGTTTAACTGTCGTTAAAGAATAATTTCCCCCGGTTGCTTTTCACAAGTCCATCAAAGTTTTATTTTGGTAATGATAGTGTACATTTGTAAACCAATTAAATTAATTTTAAATTAAAAGAAAACAATATAATTGAAGTACCATCAATACAGGTAGGTCCTTGGTTTAACTCGTGATTTTAAAACGTTTGAAAGTATGTTAAAACACCGTTTTCTCTCTATTATACAAACCCCATGCCCATGCGTAAGAATTAAGGTCACCGCTACTCCCACCACTCTAAGTGCCTCTGTCCTATTAATCGTAATTTCTTCGAAATATCAGAGTATGGAATATTATGTTAGCATTTGCTTTGCTGAGGGTGTTGGTGAGCAGGGACGGTGCCCTTTATTTAGTACTTATATATTTTACATTGTAACTTTCAAATCGGTCATAAGATAAATATTATTTATGAATTTAAAGTACTTTTTAGATTTGCTTACCTTTTTAACTTCTTTATTTTAGTTAGACTAATTGAAGAGGGGATCAGCGTAGCGCCCATAACTAGATTCGAGCCTACCCAACCTGCGTTGGTTACCCTCTTTATTAAAGTTAATTTAAAGCACCAGATTTACAATTTTACAATCTGCAGTCCAAAATTGTTTTACGTTTCTTATCAACTGTCACAAAAGCGAGTGTGCGTACGTAACAAAAAAGTATTGCGCACTTCGATTGTGATTTTAATTTATTCCTACTAAATAAGACGAATAAATGAAACAATGCAACCATGCGCGTGCACTATTTTTTATTCACCGTGAAATATTATTAGCTACATTGGCCTACATCTTATAATTAATTGTAGGCTCTATACGTTTACCATATTAAAAATCCCTGAAAGCATAGTCTCGGTTTTATATAATTTGTTCTTTGTAGGTTTTAAGATTTTTTTCTGAAGAACGAAGTAAAACAAAAAGGATTGTACAAAAATATACCTTTCCAAGAACTTCTAACCTCAAAATATATTATACAGCCTACATTAGTTATATACAAGTTTTAAAAATACCTTTACGTTATGTCCAAAGTAAGTAGGCACATTAAATTTCATATTTTGTTATTACTAAATAGATAATAGCCTACACTATAATACAATCCTTAAAGTTGTACACATTTACCGAATTAAAAATCCTCTCAGCATAGTCAAATAGGCCTAGATAAAATTTGTTTTTTGAAATAGAATCTTGAAAAAAAAATTCTGATGAGTTTACTAGTTAATACATAATTAGTAATATGACTTTCTTATTGCTTACTAGAATGGGAGGTTCATTTCTCGTAGTCTCTTCTCTTTCTACTTTAATCCTACTTTTATTAGTACATGTATTATTATTATTTTAGGACAATATCAATTTTAATAAAACATAGTTGTTTATAAAGATAGCTGTAGATTATTGTTTTGTGAATTGAGTGTGATAGTTTGATTAAGCCGTAACACCGATAGTTATGTGTATGCTTATTTGAGTTCGCTTCAGTCAGTGGATCGTATGACTTAACCCGAGTCCTTGAAATCATTAAACCGTTGTATTAATATTAGGCCTACCATTTACGATAATTGCACCAGATTGATTGGTTAATGCGAATGTACGATTAAATGATAAATTCACTGTCCATTGACTGAAGTAGTGATGAGCTGCAAGAGTCTTGCAAGAAAAAATTACGGACCGCTATATCATTCGATAGAGAGTTAAATGGGCTACAAAACTGTACTTTTGACGTTCTTTATAAAACAATTATTACGACTTTTGAGTTACTATCATGAACATTTTTGAAAAGGTCTCCATTTTGGAACGAATTATTGGAACAAGTTTGTTTTGGTTTTAACATTACATTGATGAGTAACTTGCAAAATTTCAACTCAATCTGTTTTAGAGACATTCATTATTTTGTGGCGAAGGACTGGTAAAAGAAAAGTTTCCGGATATATGTTTAAGGAAGTGTTTTATTTATTTTGAGGTATATGACCAGCCCCAGAATTATTTCCGCGCATTACAGAATCGCCTGTGGATATAGGTGGCGTGTTTGTATCATATTTCATTAAATTGAAAAATAGCATGCTCGATTTATAAACTGAACACTTCTCTAAGCTTTTGTATTGTATTTGCCAGATCGAAAGAAGTCACGATGATTGATTAGACTCTTACAATTGAAAAATTAATTTTACACATCCAGTAACACTACCGTGTCATTTGAGGGAATCGACAAATACGTTTAATGATGAAAATTATCTCCCATTGTAATAATAACTGGCAGAGGCGGACCAAACAATGGATTCAGGTAAATATAGACGTCAGATCGAAACTTTGACGTCATACCCCCGCCCTGTTCTCCGTATTTGCTGGGGACATCGCTGCCTCGGGAACTAACCGTAGCTGCAAATTGATATGTTAACAAATAAACTAAACAACCATTCAACCGTGCTAGGGTTGAATCTCTTCTATTAGGGATTATAATTAATATCATTGATCGATAAAATTGCTCGGTGAAGCTAGACCCTTTGAAATTATTATCGGTCAAGTTACTGTTGAACAAGCACTAATATAGTCCCGTTGCTGTTTCAGATGCAATCAACTTCACAATAAAAATTATAAAATTCACTGTCTAAATTTAGTTTTGTATAAATACAGGGCTTGGAACACTGTTAGGTTTGATTATTGTTGCTCGTACAGACCTGAAACGACGTTAGTAACGTATTAGTAATAAGCGTATTTAGTTGGGAGATTGTAAAACTAAACAGGCCTTTATTAATACAAAATAAAACGTGGAGGATGAAAGATAGTTGGTCTTCAATTCCCCTAGTCATTTTAATAGTTTAAATTGTTATTTTATTTTATGATTTATTGTCATTTTAGCTATAATATGTTTTACTATTATATATATAAGATCACTGTATGATAATTATTGTGTAGGTTACCTAAATCTCGTCGACTTTGGTCTATATCCTAGACCAGTTATTTTCAAAAATTAAATGAAATAACATTTTTGTCAAAAAGTGTTGCTACTTGTGCTGTTTTTATAGTAAGCTAATATAAATTTGTATTTGTTATTAGCAGAGGTACCTGCTTCGCTCACAGGTAAGAATAAATAAATTAAAGAATTATCGGGTAAATAATGAGAGTACGCTGGCTCAAAAACGTACAGCGAGTTTCGGCCAAATCAATCTAAGTACCCGTTTTGGCTTACATACATCAGCTTTGCGCCAGTAAGCGCAAAAACCAAGATATGCGCCGGTTTGTTTGTCACTCCCCCGCCTGTAAATAGTGTATAGATTTCTTATTAATCGTTTTTATTATCGACTTCCATATTGTAATTGTTTTGGTGTAATAGATATAACAAGCAATAAAAACTGTGAAATATATGTTGATAATTTTTCACTCCCTACCAGAATTTCTTAGTAGGATAATCATAATTAGATAATTCTTAGTAGGATAATTAGATGATGCAAAAAATATAGTATGTATAATACACATGATATACAATATGTATAGCACTATACTCGCGGCCACGAAATTAGGCGGGTGATAGAAATGGCGGTGTTGCCACTTCGTGCTGTAGTTATTTATACAAATACACCCGTCAAGTAAAGATTTTTGAAGTGCAAGGTAATGTGCTTTCTCTCGAGCTTGTGAATTTGTCTACAGAGCATAGTGAAATAAAATTATACCACTGCCTTCAGAAAATGCTAGGTACTGATTCCAATGGAATGACTTTTTTTATTTTTATAACGGCAGCAAATAATTAACAAAAATAAAAAACCTAAATTGTAATTTAATTCAAAACCGCCATGTATTGAATTTTTCACCAAGCTAGGATTATTTTGTCTTTTTGGTCAGGAAGATTTCGTCTGCGGTAAAGTTGTAGAAAATCGTATGAATAAAATTTTTTGTTCGAAACTTTTTTATGAGATTCTTAGTTTAGTTGTAAAATGCATAACTGTATGAAACAAAGACACGCGGGCGCTCGGCGAGAACCGTAGCTCGTAACCCTTGTTTAATATTGTAAGTTGCTATTTTATATTCAAGAGTAAAAAAGTAAATAATTTAAATGTTTATAGACAACATTTCCTTTACATAGTATATGATCATGATACCATTATTTTTTTCGTTTAAGCCATAATTCCAGTTATTTTTTTCTTATCTTAATAAAATTCCAACAACGTTTTTTAGACTTTTTATTTAATTCCTGAAGCGAACTAACTCGTACTGTGCGTGAATAAGAAATGTAGGCTACATTTTAATACTAAAAAAGTAATTAAAAATTGTATTTTCGTAACGAAGTATTTTTAAGCCTTTATTCATTTTGTTGTTCATTTAGCACCCCACAGGAAACATGTGCGAGATTGAAGACACCACGGTCGTGAACAACTTTACTTCCCATAATTTTCCTATACCTCGTTTTTACAATGTATTTACAGTATTCTATATTTACATAAGACTGACATATGACTGACAAGATCGTTTGCGAATTTTTCTTTACTTACTTTATTGCTTATGTCGGAGGGTGGGATGGGAAAAGAGCGGATGTAAAAACTTAAACCATATCTTTTGCAAACTTTCACACTTTACTGTTAATGGATGCCTTCCATTTATAATGTGTGTGTATGTGTTTATAGTAAATCTGTGTGTTTAGTTTGTGTATTATTGTTAATCTGTTTCACTATAAATTAAAGTTTATATTTAATTTAAATAAATTTCTGCTATTTTTTAATTAGTAAGTTTTCTTGAGTTAGTAAAAAATAAACATTTATGTTTATTGTATGAATATTATTCAATACAGGTTTATATAAATATGTGTATGTATGTTTTTAGACCTATCTATATAAAGATTTAGAGAAGTCACTTATTTTTTGTTCAAGACAGTTTTTAAGTTATTCTACTTTTAGTTTATTTTATTTTATGCCAGTGGTATTTTTTCTCTATTTATAGAACATTTTAAACTTTTTCTTTTGTAGGAATGCCCAATATAGGTTTTGCCTAATGGATTCCTATTTATCGCTAAAATATTAAATATCTAACATAATTTTAAATTTATTTGGTACTAATTTTGTGAACATATTGTAAATTATTATTCTCATACAGTTAAAAAATGTTGTTTTCTTTTTAAACATACAAATCATTTTGTCAAAAATATACATAAATTTGAAACGTTACCGGTAATTAAGACGTTACAATAACTGTAAAGTTATAATCAACTTGATAGTTAAAAAACGAAGTCAGTTAATAGCATTTACAATAACAAATAACAGCCTGTGCCAGTCGATAACACTTTTATAGGAAAACAATTTCATTGCTTATCCCTACCGAGTAGCCAGGCAGAAAGGCAACACTGCACGGTTAGTGTTGCCAATTTGTGCGTGGAGTAGGCGAATCTCGACCTTCCGTCGCTAGGCTAGTTACATATCTAGCAACACCGCAATTTCTATCACCCGCCTAATTTCGTGGCCGCGGGTATAGTACTACCAAATTACCGGAGATCGATGAACATCAGTGGAATAAGCCCTATTATAACAATCTTGGGCCAAAATTACAAATTTCCATTTTTCTTTAAATTTACCTCCACTCTTCATAATTTGACGTTAAAAAATAGTTGGGGCATGGATTTTGTAGATAATTAAATACTCTACAACTTTTATACGGGTAACATTTCTCTAAAATTAAGTCTTTTTGCAGTTTTTGTGAGTCAAAGTGGCAAGAAAGTTAAAATTTTGCAAAGCTTGAGATTTTACCAATTTTTTCCTGCAACATATCTCGGTAACTATTTTTCGTACAAAAAAACTTAGAGAAGCTAATTTTTAAAATTTATGTCCTCTACAATTTGGCATTTATATGCGAAAATGCACAGGAAAGAAGTTATAACTGAAAAATGTAGTTTTTGGCGTATAAAAAAAGTTGCCATGGGGATGACGAAAACTTGGATTAATTACTACCTAATGGTCCCAAACAACATATAAAAAATTCAGGACTATCGGACCTTTTGTAGAGTAGGCCTCCTTTTTGAGTCTCTATTCATTGAACTATTTGTACTTTGTCGATTTCTAGCCACCTGTACTTAAAAGTAGTTTTTTAATTGACCATGCTTTGGATAGTCAAGCAGGTAGTTGAGTAGGCCGTAGATAAGAGTAAAAGCGTGCCCCGGTTAATCTCCACTAGATTGCTGACCCGCCCAACACTTAGTTTAAATTAATTGATTGCGAAGTCTCAATAATTTATTTTAACCACGGATGCATCATTGTCTTTTTAAACTAAGCCTAGTTATTTATAAATGCAATCAACTTATTTAACAATAATACTTAAGAAAATACTTATCAATAATTTACTTTTTAAACAATCAATATAATTATAATTAATTATTGATATTATTTACGTACAATAATTTGAAATGTATACAATTTTATTTATAACATTAAAGTATGGGTGTTAATTGTATGCTAGTTCAGGGGTCCTTCTGAAATTTATGTATCTTTAAATCCCTCCCCCCCCCCCCCCCCCCATTCATTCACCAAAAATATAGAGTGTGAGATATGTAAAAAATATGTTCTGTGTACCACAACATACATGTATATATATATATATATATATGTTAGATAATATATATCTATATACAATTCGATGATAATTTAAGCAGTAAACACAATTATGGGAATAAAACGACTTTTTGAATACACCGAGTTTAAATTTCCTTCAACTAGTTGATGATCACTGACAGGGTCTATCTGCTTATAATCTATATATTTAATATGCGAACAACATTCAACCTTATCCATTTATAATAGTTTATATATTATTTAATTCCAATATCGGACCCAACAACCCATGTAAAGCTAAAAAATACTGTGTTTGGATGCAGAGAGACATCCGTCTATGGTGTATATTTTTGTTTTATCATGGATTATGATTTAACCGAGGGCAACCCTCCAAAAATCGATATGCGAAAACGTGACGCGTGTAATTGTATGTAAAACAGTCAATTGTTTGTAAAATATTATGAAATAAAAGAGAATAATAATTAACAAAACAAAAACATGGTTAAATCATTTTATATGTTTATTATTATTCAAGAAGTTGAAGATAGAAATAAGTTGGGGGTCTGGGGATCACCACAGAAGGAGCAAGGCGTTACAAATATGTTAATATTAACATTATGCTAATCAGACAAGAACAAATGTTTTATTAATAAATAGTCTGCTGATTTTAGCTAAAAGCAAATATGTATTACCACAAAAACTATTAAAAGAATAATATAATGGTTGGAAACTTTAAAAAAGGATATCATTTTATTCTCAGGTGTTTTAACCTATAACTAGAAAGTCCGTTTTGTAATGTACTGTAATATCTTCCTAAAAACAAATTACTTTTGCTAAAATTACATTGATTTAATAGTTTTGCCTTATACTAAAAAAAATCAATTAATATAATGAAATAAAGAAAGTTTTAAGAATGTGACCCGATATATTATGTCAAAAAAGGAATAATTTAAGCCTATGACGGTTATCTGAGACAAACTACTTTAAAATATCCCTATTTTGGGTTATTTTGACAATTATACATTACTCTAACTACTCGACTAATTAATATACTAAATTATGTACAGTTTGTATGTGTTGGTGTGTGGGGGTGTGTTGGGGTGTGTGTGTGTGTGTGTGTGTGTGTGTAATAGTAAATTATTTCAGCAATGTACATTTGGCGACAGTAGGTTCCCAAAATGTAGGTATTTTATAAAGTATTTCGTCTCAGACAACCAACCTACGAATAAACTAATTCTTTTTTTTTAACTTTGTATAATCAGCCTAAACCGTTAAATATAACTTCGTTGAACTATATTAATTAATGTTTTTTTTTAGATTAAGACAAAACTAAATACATTTTATCTGTGATGGTAGTTTTTTATATCATTTACACTATTCAATTATACTTTCACACAGGGTAAGTTTCTAACTTTATTATTATTTTGATAAATTGGTTGCTTTTTCAGTAAACGTTTCGCTTTTATAAAACTAAGCTGGATATTCATCAACAAAATCTTGCTCTTGTCGCTATACCCATGTTAATCTTGTAGAAAATATAGAATTTACAATGCACTTTTTACAAAAATTAAAATTAAAATTTTTTTGGAAAAAACATCGATGGCCCATGATATGGCGTGAGTAGGGGCTATAAACTACTGGCGATTTTCTAAAGAAAACAAAATAATTATAATTTTGGCTTAGTCTATACCTACCAAAGCATGTTAGAGAGAATTTAACACCTTGTTACTAAGGAAAGGTGTATGAAATTAACTTTTAAATGATTGGTGAAGTGCCTCTTTATAAAAGTGTTGGTCAAATCTTTTAAATATGTAAATAACAGTTCATTAAATTATTAATATTATTAATTAATAGTTCGAAGCCATACATTAATTTATCTATAGGCTAACATTCTTTAGCCATTACTGACGTATACATTACGTAAGTGCAAACGTTAAACATTATTTATGTGTTAATTATATAACGTGTGATAAATTATTAGGATGCACGAAATAATATAAGTTTTCACCCGGGTAAAATAGCGCCAGCAACAGGTACTGCTGACTGTGAAAACGTTGATTATTTAATTTAATTTTCTCTCTGTAGTCGTAAATTTATCGCTATTTCATCGAGACCAATGACACCTGTTTATTTAACGGACTAACGGCCTTTTCACTGTAAATTCAATTCAGTTGTGTTAGTTAAAACATGCGAAACTTCAGTTCTTGTTATAAAGAATAATTCGTATTGAAAACATTCCACGACACGCAACGCTTCAGTATAACAGTCGTTACCATCGCCTGACTTACAAGTACATGGATTAATCGTTGTTAGGCATTTCTGTTTTAAACCCGTTTGTGAATAATCTGGATTAGAGATAGAGGTGTAAGTAGGCTTTTAATTGGTCGTACTCATTCGCTGTCGATATCAGTAAACTGATTGTATTTAAAGTTAAATATTGTTAACATATAATTCAGTTCTATGATTAAACAGTGTATGCCACTTAAAAGACAATGCAAGTCATTAAAATGTCATCTAAATAAGTAGTTAAGTTAACTAATCATAGAATATAACAAATTAGCAAAGTAAAACTTTTGTTGTAGTAGAAACTAAAAAAATTGCGTATTCTTAAGTAATAACATATACAGTTTTTGATGTACAATCATAATTAGATTTGTAAAAAAAAATGGTGGATTGTCTAGAAACTAAGCTTTATAATCGATCACTTTTTACATCACTTGAAGAATGACCTTAAAATCATAAACGTGGGCAAGTTTAGAGAGCTATCGTACGCTGCGTGCGTGACTGTGTACCCACGAAACCTTATAGAGCGTGGCTTTTATTTCATACAATTTCTTTATTATATAAAACAAATTCGCGCAAAAACTCTGGTCCTACTGCGCATGAGCCAGGATCCAGGTATCACTCCCCGCCACCTGACTCTGATCGAAGTGCCTTTGTCCTAATCAAAACTCTGGCCCAGCTTCAGCATCATGCTTCAGGATCTAGGTCAACGCTACCCCCCTCTCCCTACCCCGATCCAAGTGCCTCTGTCCTAATCAATCGTAATTTTTGTGAATATGTCAGAGTATACAATACTCTGTTTGCAATTGCTTCTTCGCGAATCGCCGAATGTTTTAGTGAACAGGCACGAAGCCCAATAGTATTATTTTAAGAATGACTGTCATTAAAAAAACAGTGGTTCTATTGCGCGTGCGTCAGGATTTAGGTCACCGCCTATCCAAGTTTCTTTGTCCCTAATCAATCGTTATTTCCGTGAAAATATCAGAGTGTACAATAATCAATTTGAATTTGCTTCGCCACGAGTTAGCGCCGGGGTTGTGAGCGAATCGATCAGAGACAGAATCCTCTAGTAGTAGGCTATATAAAAACATTCAGTAATTCAGCAAAAACTCTAGTACTATTGCGTAAATGACAAGATCCTGGTCACCGCCACCTCGATCCAAGTGCCTCTAACCTAATCAATTGTTCCTTCCGTGAAAATATAAGTAAGAGTATACAGAAATCTGTTTGCATTTGTCCCCCCTGTAGTTTTATATAATACTAGCTGACCCGTACGGCGTTGCCCGTGGTGGTTGGTATTTTCAGTTTTTTTAACGTAATTATATTCTTTTTAAGTGTTCAGTCAGTGATTGGTATTTGGCTTTTATATATATAGATCTTAAACAATAAAAGCACTATTGTCATAATAATAAAAGATCTGAAATTATGATTTTAGTAACTTTGATCCCTCCAAACCCCTCCTAAAATTTCGAAATTTTTCATACCCTTTCTTAGTAAGCACCTATGGCCCTAGAGGAAGCTACATACCAAATTTCATTCCAATCCGTTCGGTAGTTTTGAAGAAATCGTGATTTAATAACTTTGATCCCCCCAAACCCCACTAAAATTTCGAATTTTTTGAAACCCTTTCTTAGCGAGCGCCTATGGCCCTAGAGGAAGCTACATACCAAATTGCATTCCAATCTGTTCGGTAATTTTGGAGAAATCATGATTTAGTAATTTTTACCCCCCAAACCCCCCTAAAATTTCCAATTTTTTAAAACCCTTTTTTTAATGAACACTTATGGCCCTAGAGGAAGCTACATACCAAATTTCATTCCAATCCGTTCGGTAGTTTTGAAGAAATCGTTTTTTAATAACTTTGATCCCCCCCCCTAAAATTTCGAATTTTTTCAAACCCTTTCTTAGTGAGCACCTATGGCCCTAGAGGAAGCTACATACCAAATTTCATTTCAACCCGTTCGGTAGTTTTTGAGAAATCGTGATGTGTGAGTGAGTGGTATTTCGCTTTTATATTAAAATTTGTCATTTCCTAATGTATATGTGTACTAACAATTTATTTTACAAAATATCTGACTAAATAACAATAATGAAAAATTTCCAGATAGATATGGTTAAGTTGCCCTACTTAAGAATCGTGTATGTAAAATTCGACAAAATATCAGGTTTAGAAAACGCTTGAGTTTTCGTACGATATTGATTCCACCGGCGGCGGGTAAAATATAGTTTCAAATAAAGCATTGCAAAAATAGTAAATAGCCTACGTTTTATCCTTATATAAATCAAATAAATATCGGAATATGCAGTGAAGTCGAAATATAACATATTTATAAACTTGAATACATCTATTAAAACCTGAACATATAGTTATTTCGTTAATTCTTACTTTTTGAAATATTGAATGTAGAATAATCTTTTTCCCCATTTGTTTTGAGATACTGGAAATGAAACTATTCTTTACTGGGTCAGGTATAAGTACAATTAAAATGAATGCCAATAAGTAGACTGGAACCTATGCAACGGAGGTTCAAACTGTACGAGGGCGTTTAACCGCTACACTACTCTGCTCCCCTCTATTTAAACAATTTTTCGATTATTTTACTTAAGTTAGGTAGACTATCCAGAAATTGTTCGCAATTTCGAAATACTGTGCTTAGATGTTTAGTTACAAATAAATTGGCCATTTATCTGTGCTTTCTTTCTGAAGAAGCTGACGACTAAATTTTGTTTTCTTTCTTGTCGTTTTATAACGTCTCTAACTTATGCCAGGTAGACTAATAAAGGCAAGAGGCATATAGTGTACGTAAATTGACCACTAGTAACCAGATTCGATAAAACTGTAGCAGATGGGTTATCTTAGCTCCTCGACCAATCTATTGTTTATAAATCTAATTACTGTAATCATTTAGATTTACGTTGACATTTTCATCTTTAATTCCTTTAATGAACTTGTTTGTTCATCGCCTTCTTCAAATTAGTTTTCTTGATTGTTTCTATTTATTAATTTCAAGTACAACTACGCAGGGTTCCTACGGTTATCGGAGGTCAGAGAAGCGAAAAATCGTTAGAGTAAGTCAGGATAATTTGTAAAAAGTCGGGGAAAGTCAGGTAAAATGTTTCATTTCATTAATCCTCCGATGATGCAAAAACTCAGAAATTTGTAACTGCCCCCACCTTGCCGTAACACAAGTTGTTGAAGCAGTTTTTAGCGAATTTCGATAGGAAAAATGAGCTATTGCAGTGACTCTTATGGTAAGACTTAAGGGGGCGCTACCCTGCCCGCCATATTGAATCTGATTCCCATAAGAGCAATGCTACAGAATAAGTAATTTTTTTCCGTTAATTCGTGGAATAAATTAAAAAATTTGGTTTCATTTTGAAGTACTGTCATATGCGGTTGTTGATTGCCGAATACATTTTCAAAAACCGTGTTATAGTTTTCATAAACGTATGATATAAATATTAAAAAATAGTAAACTTTATTAATTTTGTACTCAGTTGCAAAAAGAGATATTGCAAAAAACCTTAGCAATCAACACCCACAATCTATTTTACTTTAAGAAAAAAAATACAGCTAGCTTTCGTTTATTTTGAAAAAAACAACACAAAAATATGCTTAATAGTGAAGGTATGCTTTGGTTATTTAACATTGAAATTGGTGCCCAATTTCGCCGTTTTGAATGTAGAGAGCCGAGCCTTAAGATCGAGAGTAGTACATGAGCACCGATCATGGTCCCCAGAACACGTTTTGTGGTGTCATTAAATATTATATATAAATATGTATATATATATGTTCGCACTCTAGCGGCCGAATTTTAAGTCCGATTTGGTCAAAATTTGGTACATACGTCGCTCGGACGAGTTAGTTAACCAAAAATCCAACAACAGGAACTACGTTTTTTTACTGAAAGTAACAATCTTTTGAGATTTTTCGTACGAGAATGAAACTTTTTTAGAGTTTTATTTAAAAAAATAAATGTAGGATATTATTCTGCACATTTTGTTTTTTTACACGACCTTATAGCTCGCTTTGTTCCTCTAAAATCGATCAAAACGTAAAATACCATAAAAGTACCCGGTTCAAATCCCCGTGTGGCTATATTTTGATCCGAGGCCCAACGGGCGAGTTTGTACTTGGCGAGCAAAGCGAGTGGAATGAGTCGACGCTGGAGGCTTAGGTGCAAATAAATTCTACTAATATATTTCATACACAAAGCCGTCAGCACCTTCATGATCTCAATTTCCCAAATAGTTGGTTGAAACCCTAAAACATGTAGGAATAAACTTAATTTTGGAAATTCGCTCAACTCAAGTCAGTGTTTATCTGCGTGGTCGAATTATTTATGTTAACATTTCCAGTAGTGTGTAAAAAGTTAAATGTTATTAAATTGGGTAATTTGAGATTAATATTTAAGATGTTTTTTTTTTTTTTTAAGAAAATGTGATTTACGATCATAATCTTAATTTTTATATTTAAGTGAGCCTAGTTTGTTCTGGTGAAATGTTTTACACTTTAATTTTAGAATTAAGTGAGGCTTTTGATTATAGAAAGTTCATTTAACTGAACTCAGATAATCTAAACACTAAAAGTAAACATGTTCCTTTCATTGTTTAGCACTATATTCTGAATGTTTATTTTAAATTAAATCTGTTTGTACTGGAGCAATACTAAAATACTCGTGTGAGGAAACTGAAAGGGAAACGTATGTAGAGTAGGAGGAGGCTAAAATGTATGCAATAGAATGAATGCCACTAAAATGTAATGCAAACGTTGTAGTAAAATAATTTTAAAATAAGCTGTGAGTCAGTTAGGGAAGTTACAACAAATCTAATATAGTCAGAGAACTGAATTACCAAAACTCTGTAGAACCCTGTATACAAATAAATTATTCATATTACAAAAATCAGACTGTTTGTAATATTTTACAACGGAGGGACGTTTTATTTCCGTTTGATAGAGCATAAGTAATAATATAGATATGGACAAACCGACATTTCGCTCAATAAAAGGATCCCGTTTATTGTGTCAAACTCAAAACAAATATTAATATTTAAATCTAAAAGATCTATGAATATTTATATATATATACATGCATATATTACGATTATAATAAAATGTAATGTTACAATGCATGCTTTAAATAAAAATGAGCATAAAGTCGTGTTGTTAAAGTAAACTAATAAAATAACGGATGTGTTCCAGAGAACGTTCCGAGTAATGGAATTCCAATTAATTTCAATCTAGATTTTTTCCTGGCAAAGCTGTATTGTGTTATAGCGTATAAAAGAGAAGAGAATAAGGTTGACTATGCTATTTTAAAACCGAGTCTATTTCAGCCGGAATTGTTTTATTAATTGTTGCGAAACGATTGCAGTCGTTCCCCCCTCCCCCATCCTTAGTTCCGTTCTAAAATTAGATTTACGATTCTTATTCGTGTTTTATTGAGATATTATTTCGCGTACTTCTGCTGCAAAAAGCAGGTGTCGTTCGTTAAACGTTTATGCGTTGGATTTATTTCTTCATTTATTTGTGCTCATATTTCAAAACTTAAAGACCCAGTTGATGGTTGCTATTGTCACAATTTCCGGTGACGTTATTGTTAAAAGAGCCGACGTCGGTGTCCCTTCGGGCTTTGCACACCATTCGTATGTGTGATTAAAATAATTTACCTTATAGAAATAGCCTTCATTTTAGACAGAGCAGAACTTTGGACGTACGTACATCCGTACTTGAGTAACGAAATAATATCGCTCGTGCGCAAGGTTTTATTGTTTTAATATCTGATTTCATCCATCAGCTGTAATAATATGTTGAATACTACCAGCAAGAACTATGTGCACCATTTAAGGTTACGTTAACAACTTTTAGAGTAAGTTTTGGGTTGTTGTTATTATAGGATAATAATGTACATTGATCATCTTGCACTGATACATTGATTCGTTCTGTCATATCTGCTTACTGACATTTATGGAGAGCGCATGGTCTGCCTTGGGTTATTGGTCTGAATTATTGATATTTTAGTAAATCATTAAACTTTTGTTAATTTATAAATATTGCCCTACTAATAAAGGAAACCTCAGTGAATGTTAAAGTGAATATAGTTTTACCAAAATGTCAGTATTTTAAATATTTGGGATTAAAATAATTAATATAAGTAAGCCATGTTAAAAGTATATTTTGTTTTGTTAAAAAAAAATTCAGGTCTATGAATAAAATGTTTAATAAGTAGGCTTTGTACATTTACCATGTTGAAAGTCCTTAACGGCATAGACAAAGTTAGATATAGTTAGTAGTTTCTTCTGAAGAACGACGTAAAGAAAAGGAATTGTAAGAAATGTACATTTTCAACTACTTGTAACCTAAAACCAATCATGTAGCCTACATTAGTTCTATAACACATTACATTTTATATTTTGAAGTTATATTTTTTCTCAATCTTGAAGTCTGTCAATTTCACGGAATCTTACTACAATTATATAAACAGGAATAATTTACTATTATACACATGATCTAGTATATGAATTTGTAAGAAGAGTTTTTTTTTTGGTATAGTAAATCTTTTTTTAAAAACCATAGGCCTACGTGATGGCTATTTTTTCTTAACACCTTTACTTCATGACAGTTAAACTAATGTAGATCAGATTACTTTGAGAGGTGAATTTCAGCATTGAATCTAAGTTGACCTTAAGTGTATTTTCCCTCTTTATTATTATCCTCTTATTAGCTAGTTAAAATCAAGTTGTTTGTACCCCTTGTGAGATCCAGGACCCTCCCCCACTTGGTGAATTTGGATGAACTTTTGTGAGACATCTTCGTCTCCTGGTTATCTGCGTCCTGCTCCAACATCTCGCAATCAAAGATAACATGTCTTGGCCCTGTTGTGACTCTTCTTAGTTATGGCGGTTTAGCTTGATCAAGGACCTAGCTTGGTCCCAGATGAGTTGTTTGGTGTCTGTACGGGTATTTTACGCCATCTGCGGCTTTGTTATTCCAATCTTATGAATTCTAGACTAATGAAGACTTTGAGGAACGTAAATGGCAGGCAAATCGAATCCAATGGGCTAACCACGCTTCCCAAGTCGTATGTACTTCGTAGAATTTTATAATTCTAAACTGACCAGTATTATAAAAGTTTCCTTTGTTGATTAAAGTTGTTAGCATTGGGTAATGCAATTAAGCAAAATCTTGTATAAAATATCTTTTCTTAAATTTAAACGATTCATATTTACTATAAATTTACTTTTTTGTATACTTACAGCTCTCAGACCTTTATTTTTATTTTTTATTTGCTGGTGACGTACGTTTCGCTTTTTTTTATTCAGGCGTTATCAAACCTATATTTCATTAGTTTCTTACATTCGTTGATGCATGCCAAGTTGATAATGCCTGAATAAAAAAAAGGCGAAACGTACGTCACCAGCAAATAAAAATAAAGGACTGCGAGCTGTAAGTATACAAAAAAGTAAATTTATAGTAAAATTAACCAGTTCAGTAAGGCAATCAGAAATAACGATTCGTATTTGTTACTCGTTATAATAAGTAACACAATATTTTTATGTTTCAGGTATGTACTTGAAATGAACTCTTCTTGATGTAAGTAGAACAGACCATATAATATTACCGCAGTGTGTTTATAACGCATGCAAGTTTTATAAAAGTAAGCTGCGGTAGTTAAGATGTGGCTTGAGATAAAGTTCAACGTCACGCTCCGAAGGAAGCTTATTGATTCCTTCAGCTTCGTTTACAAAATGTAATTCTATTTTATTCCAATACTTGTTGGTTATTTGATCTTTTAATATCAGGTTGGCAGAACAGGGAGTATAAAAGTATGCTAGTTTAGTTATTCTCGACAGTGAGTTATGTGTTTTTTCGCCATTTGTTTAAAGTTTATTTAAAGTTTGTATTCTTTTTATCGCTAGGTTGGTAAAAGTTAATAAATATGGTATGATATGTTTTAAAACAACTGATAAAGCAATAACAGCAGTGGAGCAACAGAAGTCTATATTTTTGGTATTGTGTTGTACCGCTAAAGCCAAACGCAACAACGAAAGTATGGGGCACCTCTTTTCCTCTCCTCTTGGGTCACATTCCTACATTGAGGATACTATATTATCTTAAACTTCCTGAATGGAAAAGTGTTTTTCAAAACTTTCCCAAAAGTTCAGATCTACTGTAGTCCCTGTAAAATATTTGGAAACCTCTTAACACCACAAGTTATAACTGCATGGAGGTGACTAATAGAGTTTTGAACATTTTCAGGAATATATTTTGAAATCTACTTATCACATATTTGTAAAAAGTAATTTTAGTTTACTTGAATAAGCCATTTTGTATGGTTCTTACAGCCAGAAGAGTCAGGGGAAATGGTTTCATATCATTGAGCCTTCGATGATGCAAAAACTGAGGAACCTTCCTTTGCTCCAGTTTGCTGAAACACAAGCTGCTAAAGCTTTTTCTCATGATGAAAGTCCAAAAATTACTAAAAAGTCCCACCCATATCTTTTTTTTTTAAAGAACATTTTAATCCTATTTTTAAGTTACCAAACGTAGTTATCTAAAATTTATAATTTCTGGACAGAATTTCACTAACCATTATTTCACTAATCAGTATTTTATATTCAAGAGTGCCTAGTTTTTTCTGAAAAAATCTAAACTTGAATTTTATGATTAAATGAGGATGCTGATTATAGGACTGGTGACACAAGTTCGTTTAAATGGATTGGGGAAATTAAACACTAAAAAGTAATCATCTACTGTTTCGTCTCAATATTTAGCACTATATTCTGAGGAAATTGTTCGCATTAATTTTCACATTATCAACACTAAAAACTGTAGATACAAAATCACTTAGATGTTAGGCTAAAATACTAAAATACTCCTGCTTTCTTTATCTTGAAAGTCAGGAAAATGAATTACGAAGATTCTATAGGAACCCAGTTTTAGTATCTTAAAATGTTACCTTTTTATTTACAGTAATCTTTTTTTATTTTGGAGTTTAAAATAAATGCGGGTTATCATGCTTTGTAACTATCTCAAATTTCATTGTGATGAACTAATCGGTTCAGAACAAACGAATTATACTATCCTTATCCGTCCATTTAAGCTAAGCAAATCCTAAAAATAAAATACAATAATTACTTTAGATATCTTATTAAAAAGTAAAACATTTAATGTGTATATATATAATTTATTTATTTCCTGTATGCAGTGATATAAACGGGTTTGTGCCATGAATAAATACAAGTTTGAGAATTAATGAAAAGGTTTTATGTTAAGTCTCCCGAGTACTGAAGAGGATTTACTTTGTAGTTTCTTTTACCTTTCAATTTTGTTTGTTGTTATTTTACTTCGTATATATTTTATCTCTAAGGAAATAATTAACAAGGAAACAATAAAACAAAGTTTGAACGTTAAATTTACAACTTAAAATATTTGAACCATTCATAATCTTAAAGAAAGTAAGTTAAAACGACAGTCGCAGGAAGGATGGGTGGAGATTCCACGGAAGTGGTAAACTTTGAAAGGTTTTTAATAGATTGAACGGAAGAAGCAAACAAAGGCAGCTGTAATTAGTGTTTAAATGGGGTTTAGCGGTGTTAAATTTTTACAAACAATTAATCCAATTATTATGAACACCGTGTAATTAGTTTTCTTTTCACATTGTTTAAAGAAGAATTATATTTCCGTCCTGTTAAAAGTGGCTTGTAAATTACTAAATTTTGCTCAATTGTTTTACACATTTAAATTAAAAATATTGTATTTTTGTTCTATATTATTAACCTCACGAGGGGTTCAGATATCTTTTTGTTGTAGTTCAGTTATGTTAAGGTATTCATGCAGATCAACGTGACCATTAATTCGAACGGAAAGAAACTAAACTTCGCATTTTCCTTTAAATATAATGAAACTAAATCACTTCACTGAGTGCGGCAAATTAGCTTCAATGGTTAGGCGAATTAACAGAGCAAACTTTCAGCCATCTTGCTGAGTCGATATATTTAATAGCGTTGCCAGATTTTTCGGAAAGTAAGATGTGCTACCAACCTATGTATGTTTACAAAATGAAAACCTATGTATGTTTACTGAGGTAAGAGACTTTAAGTAAGTTTAGATCAGGGTTTTTTGGGGTATGTAACAATTCTGTTTGGTTTGACAACGTTGTCAAATTTTGTTGTCCTTCTTTTGTTAAGATTCCTTCAAATGTTGAAACAAATTAAAATAGATGAAAATTTTTTGCGTACATTTTCTATCATTTCATGTTTTGTATTTTGTTTACGATTATTATTATTTATCTTTTGTGGTGTCGTTTAGTTTCTTTTTTTTAGTTCAAACGTAGTGAAAATAGCTGAATTTAACCTATATTTGGGGTGTTTTTCTTTCTCTCGTAATTTCTGTAATATTTGTCTGCCGCAGAATGGTTTGTGTTTTTAGACCCAGTTTATTCCCACTTTATATGGTCACGTTGTGCTGCACAATTAGGTTATATTTTAATCTAGTCTATCCGTTCATGTGTCACAGTTTCTTAGCTTTTACATTACTTAGATTTAATAAAACCATACGCGAGGGTGAGTGAAATATAACACGGACTTAAACAATCTCAAATGGGTTGGAAGACTGGGCTGTGTTCTAAGTGGAAGAATCAGCTTATAGTTTAATTAACATAACTTTAATATTGGACAGCATTGGTGGGCCTATCTACATCATGACAGCTCGGTACCAATTATGTTAAATCAAGTATAGTAGCTGTTTCTTTCCGATCCTTCCTTAAAGCAGCCATAAGAGAGCAAGAGGTACGGGCGATACACCATCAGAAGTTTTACTCCGTTGAAGCGGTTTAGAGACGCTACACTTTCTTGGGCCAGCAAGTTTAAGGAAGGATGAGAAAGTATGGAAAATGAAAGTCTTAATCGACGCTCAAGGTCACGTCTCACTTCCATGAGCTTATCGAAGTTGTATGGTGATTGATTGTTGATAAAATTACATTTAACCCCTACCCCAATCTAAGTGCCTCTGTCCTAGTCAAAACTCTGATCCTACTGCTCATGCGTCAGGATCCAGGTCACCACTAACCCTCACCACCCGTCTTCTGTCCTAATCAATCGTAATTTCCGTTAAAATATCAGAATCTACAATAATCTGTTTGCTTTTGCTTCACCACAGAGGTTAGTGAGGCTAATGAGCTTTAGGCGGGGGCCCTATAAGTTGATAATAATTTTATTTCCGTTCCTCAAAGTAAAACCTGTACCCTTTAGATTACCCATTTGTCTTTCTGTCAATAAATTTCAGGAATTAATAAATATAACTATCTAAAATTTGACATAAGTTACTTATAAAGCATATAACTAAATAATATATAAGCTTACATTCCAATAATCTAAACTCAATAATAATTTTACTATAAATATGTAGGGCCAAATTTAGTGTCTCACATAATATCTATTTGATTGTTGGTATTCTCGTGGGGTGTTGTGTAAAAGCGCTTTATTAAGAATAGTAAAACTATGCAAAATTTATATGTAGTTTTCAAGATATTATCGTAACTGTTAAAACATAATCGCCCCTTATTATCCCAAGGTTATGCATAAATGCATACAGTAATGCATATTGATTACATAAAAAATATCGTGGATCTAAACTTTTGATAACAAGTTATGAACAAAATATGTTTTCCTACAGTTACCTGACAAAGCGGGTCTTCTTGCACTGATTATAGTACGCAAAGTAGCTGATTCCTGCATTTACTTACTTTCCCGCACTCATTTCACTTTCCCGCACTCATTTCACTTTCCCGCACTCATTTTACTTTCCCGCACTCCAGAATTTCAACCAAACAACACAAAATAGTGTGCATGTATAAGGCACGTAATACGTTTCTCTTGAAAACAAGTTGGCAACACTACTAACTCGATCAGCTGTGTGACTAAATCGATCAAATGGTGCATTGTTGTCATTCAACGCTTTGGACTTATAACTTAACCTATATCCTGTTGTTGAGTATTTGATAGATAAGAGTGTTTGTTTATAGGCCTAAGTAAAATGTTTGCAAATAATGAACAGAGTGAAAGTGATTATGATTATAATAATACACCAGAAGAGATAGCGGAAACAGCAAAACAGGTATCATTAAACCTGTTACCTGACAAATCTAAAAAGAAATATGAACGCAGTTATGAACTGTTTTCTTCTTGGTGTGTAAGTAAGAAAGTGACAAAATTATCAGAAAATGTTTTATTGGCATATTTCGCAGAACAATCAAAAGTGATGAAGTCTTCAACTATTTGGAGCTGTTATTCAATGCTCAAAAAAAACAATACAAGTGAAACATGACGTAAACATTAGCAGTTACAAAAAACTTATAGCTTACTTGAAAAAACTGTCCGTAGGCTATGAGCCTAAAAAGTCGATGACTTTGTCCAAAGATGAGGTTGAAACCTTTATTAAAAATGCTCCCGATGAAACTTATTTAATGAAGAAGGTAGTATTAATATTAGGAGTAGCTGGTGCGTGTCGGCGAGACGAGCTAACTAAAATGTCGGTAGATGACATAGATGATAAAGGTTCAATTTTAATTGTTAAAATACCAGATTCAAAAACCAACAAAAGCCGTGTCTTCACTTTAACTGATGACGATAATCTTGATATCAGTTATTTGGAAATGTACAGGAAATACCTCAAATTGAGACCTTTAGGCATATCCACAAGTAGATTATTTTTGAGGTACGCTAAAGGTGTTTGTATTAAACAACCTGTAGGTGTTAATACAATGGCTAAAATCCCAACTGAAGTAGCTACTTTTTTAAATCTGCCTAACCCCGAAAGGTACACTGGCCACTGTTTTAGACGAACTTCAGCAACATTGTTAGTTGAAGCAGGAGGCAACATGACGCAGTTAAAGCGTCACGGCGGCTGGAAAAGCTCAACCGTAGCCGAAGGCTATATTGACGATTCTATTAGCGGAAAGATTGCAACTGGACAGTTGATTTTAGGAACGTTACAGTCACCAGAAACTGCACCGGTACTTCATCAAACTAATCAACTCGAAGAGCATTCTGAAGTGTCTTCTGCATCAGGATTAGTATTATCAGGACATTATGAAAACTGCACATTTAACATAAACATTACAAACCAAAAATGACATTCAGATTTTGATTCATTATGTTTGTCGTTTGTATGAACATTCATTCAGATTTTTATTTGTTACTTTGTGAAACAATTTTGTTTAAGTTTTGATTTGTTAATTTGTGGAAATGCATAATAAAAGTTCACCTTTATATACAATTACCTGTTATTTATATGGTTTATAGTAACTGTAGGAAAAATATAATGTGTTACACGGGCGCAAAGAGTCTTTGCTGCACTCGAGAAACTTTCCGCACTCGCCTGCGGCTCGTGCGTAAAGATTTCTCTCAAGCGCAGCAAAGTGTCACTTTGCGCACTAGTTACACAAATAACTATTCCATTCATTCTATGTACAGAAATTATACTGAATTCACTAGTCCCCATAACCAATTATTCATTTATTCCCTTGATTTCGACCTTTATTAGGCGTTAAATTTGGTATATTGAGAAGACCTATATGACGTTAGGTAAATTGTTGTTATTCATGAACATATGTTTTTTAACTTTCGGGATGGCTGGCGCTTAGGAACCTTGAGTGCAAAACAAAAACTCCTGTGATTCACGCAAAAACTCTGCTACCTTCATTTAAAAAAAAAGTTAACCGCTACCCTCATCAACCTACCCCGATCCAAGTGCCTCTGCACGATAAAATAACCTGTTTGCACTTTTTTTCCACGAGTTGTTGCTAGGGTTGGCGAGTGAAGCTAACACGGATCGAAGCCAAACATACCCTCTAGTTTATTTATAAATAATGATTGTGATTTTCTTTAATTAAGGTTCAACGAGATCGCTTTTAATACCGTGATTAGATATCTTTTTCTTGTAACTTGATCATTTGAATAAATACCTAAAATTTAAAACAAGTATTTTATCTTCTTACCAGGTTATTTCTCACTAAACTATTATTTCCTAAAAAAGAAATAATTCCCAAACATTCACTTTATCTACTGTTATGTTGTATCTCAAGGGTAGCATTTTTCCATAAAAATATCTTAAAATTGGCCAAACTACTTTCCCCGACTCTTAGTTGCTGGCAACAATAATTCCTCTTTTAATACCGGGTAAAAATGAACATGATCCAAGTAGTTACCCGTACTGTCTCTATCAACAGTGTTCTTTTTAAACTGGTAAGAAAAGGTGATACATCGGCTTGAAAATAATCAGGTGCTTAATAATGAACAATTTCGTTTTGGAAGGGAAGACCATCCATCGATCAACTGGTTTGGTACAGTTGGCCTTTCAGAATGCCTTTTCTTACTCAGACACTCTTTTTTTTATCCTGAAACGGCATTATGATATAGGTTGACGAAAAGAAATTTCGACACCTTACAATCTTAGAGTATTCAGGTGAAAATCTTCTAAAAGCATTTATATCGAACTTCTTATCCAACCGATATTTTAGAGTGCGTATTGGAGCTATTTGGTCAGATCGATTTTATTTAGACAATGGTGTTCTTCAGGGCAGTGTGCTTTGTTTGCATTGTAATTAAAATTATTGCCGCTAACGTACGATCTCCTACCATTGTTCTCTTTTCGTTAATGACTTTGCTATATACGTGGCAAATCGAAATGTGGCAACCATAGAATAACACACCAGCAAAAAATCTATACACTACAATCATGGATCAAGTGTACACGATTTAAGTTTTCAGCTGCTAAAACACGTACTGCCTGTAATAATTGTAGACAGAATTGTAAATCTTCTTTCTAGCCAAACGGAACACAACGTAAATCCGATCTAGGTCTCTTATTCGACCATATACTTTATTGGAACCCTCATGTGACATATTTGAAGTTACTCTGTAGCAAAATTCTAGATACGTTACGGGTTGTGAACGGTTCTCATTGAGTGCCATTCTGCGGTTTTACCGTACTCTTGTTCGATCACGAATTTTCTATTGACTGCCTTGGAGTGCTTCTCGATCTCGTCTGCTTGCCGAAACTGGTAGCAACAGTTGTAGCTGTTGAATAATAGTGTTTACACTCCAAACAATCTTATCCTGAATACAATATTAAATTTAACAATTCAGTGATTGAGCGGTATATCTATCTGTAATTGTATTTATCGAGTAGTATTATTTTCATGGACAGCTTTAAACTGGACAACAGAGTCAGATGTGTATTTATACTATTAGAAAACAGTTTAACCGTTGGATTACCTTCAGCTTCTTCTGTTCATACAACCGAACTGTTTGAAATACTCAAGGCACTGAATTACCATCGTCAGTCCACCTCCCTAGGCTAGGGACACACAATCCGAGAGATCGCCCAGACGGGCTTTACCCGGAACCGGGCCCGAGTGCTGATACATAGGGAGGCATGGGGCAGAACACACTACAGCCGGACGACAGTTTGTCCGGACAGGGTCTCGGAAGCACTCAGAAGCACGTCCGGGTATTCTCTACTTGCTCGGCCGAGAGTTAGCCCGTCCGAGTCTCGGAACCAAGTAGAGAACCATTGTGTCTTATGACAAAGAACACACTAGACACTAGACGGTCAATCACCCGGGACCCGGAAAGAGAACGGAGCCATTCAGCCATTGGCAATCTTGTTTTAACCCTAGACGAGTGTACAACTGTAAATCCCTGTGGCTTGTGTGCTGAAATAATTTGAGAATTGTATTTACGGGATGTCTTCGTCTTTGGATATTGACATAGATTTACTCGAAGAAGAAAGTAAAAAAAAGCTCCCAACAAAAACCTCTTTTCAATAATTGTAAGGACCCAAAAACACATGTTCCTCTTCTTATTATTGCGTCTGTGTCGAAGAAGACAGCACAGCAATTTTTTTTACGTATTGACAGTTGCATTGTCAAAGCACAACTGAGCTAAACAACTGTTCACTGATCGACTTCGGGCATTCGCTCGGATAGTGTGTTCTGTCAACACAATGTGATCCACTCGGGCCCGGATCCGCGTAAAGCCCGTCCGGGCGATCTCTCGGATAGTGTGTCCCTAGCCAGGCTAGTTACACACTATCCGAGAGATTGCCCGGAGGGGCTTTACCCGGAACCGGGCCCGAGTGGTGGTACATAGGGAGGCATGAGGCAGAACACACTAAGCCCTGACGACAGTTTGCCCGGACGGGTCTCGGAAGTACGTCCGGGTATTCTCTACTCGCTCGGCCGGAAGTTAGCCCGTCCGAGTCTCGGAACCAAGTAAAGAAGCATTGTGTCTTACGACAAAGAACACACTAGACGGTCTATCACCCGGGACCCGGAAAGAAAACGGAGCCATTCAGCCTTTATCAGTCTTGTTTCAACATTAGACGAGTGTACAACTGTGCATCCCTGTGGCTTGTGTGCTAAAATATTTTGAGTCTTGCATTTAGGGGATGTCGTCGTCTTTGGATATTTACTTAGTAGTTGCAAGTTTCTTTGGTCTTGGCCAAGAGTTCCTCAAATGTTGGCACAGACATCGTAAAATATTTGAAAAATTTCGTGTTATCTGATCCTAGCTCGAAGAACCAAGTATAAAAAGCTCCCAACAAAAACCTCTTTTCGATAATTGGATGTACCTAAAAACGCCTGTCCCTCTTCACAGACGAAAGAAGACACTGTACAGCCAATTTCTTACGTATTGACAGTTGCATTGTCAAAGCACAACTGAGCTAAACAACTGTCCACACGCTCGGATAGTGTGTTTTGTCAACAAAATCTAATCCACTCGGGCCCGGTTCCGGCTACAGCCCGGCCGGGCGATCTCTCGGATAGTGTGTCCCTAGCCTCAATGTTCTGATTCTAGAAGTGCTTTGGAATCCATGAACTCATATGCTTTCCCCGCACACTCTAGTTTGGGATATTCTGTTCCGCACACGGTATTTGACTATGAGGCGTAGGGGTGTCATTCTCTTGGAATAAAGGGAAATAGCAAGGCAGTTTTACATCCTATCGAGGCGCGTGTAATGCCATTCGGCTTTGTGTCCACTTTGAAACCGACTTTATTTTAGACACTGTTAAGAAGAATGGGTAGCGGTACAGAGTAATAAATTACAAAAGATACAATCAGTTCATGTATATCTCACTCCATGTATATGTATAATTTCACTCAAATTTCACAATTTACTCATATTAGCGCCCGTTTTTTTTTTTTAGAGAATATGGTCACTACAACAAATAGATTTAAATGGGATAGCTACCCTTACACTACAAAAATAAATTACACTAAATTCCTACAAACTATAAAACTAAAATGATTGTATTTAATATTATTCTTAATTGATATAACAAAATATACAGCGAAGCTGTTTAGAAAGATCCGATTGCTGGGTCCAATTTAAAAATCCACTTTTAGACTTGTGATTATGATATTAGATTTTCTAACGCCGCGACGGCAATAAAAGTTTATTTTTATTATGTAATTTCATAATTTTGCTTATTTGATGTGCGAGTATTAAAAGAAGGGATGGACATTTCTTTAGGAACCCTCTGTACACACACTTCACAGACAATATAGGTGGACATAATGTAATCGTGAAGTTTCTTTGTAACGTATATATGTCTCTCATGATAAATAAACCTATAGGTTTGAAGACTTGATTGGTTGTCAGAACTGATCTGAGATCTGATTGGTTGCGGCGACATGAACTTGTTTTGCTTTTATTTATTTCAATAAAATGGGACCGATATCTTCAACTTGAGTGGACAAGTATGTCTAAAACACATCCGGCTTTATTCCCACAAAGAACAATGTTAAACTTAAATGTGTTCACTGTTGTAATATTTTATCTTGGTTCATTACTGATTAAGAGTACAGTATTTTAAAGAACGTGAGTTCTGATCAAAATTGCAGCTACTATTTATTTAAATAATTAAATAGGCATGTAGATCTATATTCCTGAGGCACTTATTCAGGGTTGGTACAGTTAGGGAAAATAAAAATATAAATGAAACTTGTTAAAAGACAGAACATTGATTTATATCAGTCCTCCCGATAATGCAAAAAGTAAGTAGTATTTCTATGCTCTAGCTTGCTGTAAGACAAGCTCTTGAAACAGTTGTTTTATTATGACATCTCCAGCAGTGCAGTATGTTGAAAGTATTAAAAAAGTGTTTG